>CAJVPS010000934.1:0-18579 GCA_910591765.1 Ambispora leptoticha | reverse complement strand
ATTTAGCATGCAAGTCTTTCAGAAATTTTTGATTTATTAAATAAACTCTTCAAAGTATTATGATTGATTATCAGAGTAAAAGGAATATTAGAATATAAGTATAGTTTGAATAGTTATATTATCCAAACTACTACTAAATATTCTAATTCAGTTGCATAATAATTTTTTTCAGTGTTATTTGTTCTTTTACTAGTATAAGTGACTACATATTTATTGCCTTTTTCATCTTTTTGTATTAAAACTGCTTCTAAACCAAAACTAGAAGTATCAGTATATAGTATGAAAGACTTCTAATATAGATGCAGTAATTAATCTATTTTTCAATTCTTCAAATACTTCTTGATGCTAAATAGACCATTCAAAAGGTTGGTCTTTTCTTATTAATTGATTTAAAGGTACTATTATCTTTATAAAGTTTCTTATAAAGTATTTATAGTATGAGGCTAAGCCAAGAAATCCTCTTAAGATAGTTAAATTTGTCAGTCTAGAAAATTGTTCTATAGCTGAGATTTTGGCTAGATCAGATTTTAAATTATCTTTGCTGATAATATATTCTAGAAAGGTGAGTATGATTTTGTCAAATTGACATTTACTTGGCTAAAGTTTTAGATCACTTTTTCTAAACTTGTTAAATACTTATTTTAGATATATAAGATGCTTTTCAAAAGTATCTGAGAAGATATTAGTGTCATCAAGATAAATAATCACAAACTTTCCAAGGTAGAGCTTAAATATTTTGTTCATTAATCATTGAAAAGTAGCTGATGCATTATTTAATCCAAAAGACATTACATTGAATTCATATAAGCTATTAGTAGTAATAAAGACTATCTTCTTTCTGTTTTCTGGCTTTACTTCTACTTGTCAATATCCAAAGACTAAATCAAGTATTGAAAAGTATTTTGCTTTGTCATATGCATCAAATAGATCATCAATTCTAGGTAAAGGAAATTGATCTCTTTTTGTAACTTTATTTAATTGGTGATAATCTACACAAAATCTATATTTGCCATTCTTCTTCTTGATTACTACTACAGGTGCAGACCAAGGACTATCTGATGATGAAATAATATTTTATTAAAGCATTCTTTCAATTTCTTCTTCTATAAATTCTTTTTCAATAGGTAAGTGTCTATAGTATGATTTCAAAGTTATTAGTTCTTCAGTTTCTGTATTAATTTCATATTGAATAATTGTAGTTTTTCCAGGCTTTTTATCAAAAAGATCTTGATACTCAAGTAATAATTCTTCTAATTGTTATCTTTGTTCTAATGTTAGATCATTTTCATCAGCATTTTCTTCTTTATTAGCTTGATAAAGCAGTTTTGATATTAGTTTTATCTATTCATAATACCAGTCATCTTCAATACATTTATAATATTCAGTTGACAAGTGATTATTAGCATGAGGATATTTGTCTAAATCAGTAACTTCATTTTTCTTTAATTCTTCAAATATTGAGTGAAAGAATTTTTCTTTGTATAATTGGATATAATGTTCTTTTACTTGCTTATCTAGACTTTCTTAAATATTTAGAAGTGGTTGGTTAATACCATTATCTTCTTCATATTCATCTTCACTTTCTTCTTCTATTAAAGATTTTCTCTCTTTAAATCTACTGGTTGAGCCAAAATCTTGTTGATCTCTTTCTGAATTTTCAAGTTCTTTACAAGTTGATACTAGCTGAATTTTTGAGATCTTTACTAGTGGTAAGAATATTGCTTGTGCCATCTTCTCATTAGGTTGTATAGTATATGACTGACTAGAATTATTATGAATTAATACTTTAATATTTCTAGTATATCCAGCATCTATAATACCAGCTTTTACTTCTATTCCTTTGCGTGCTAAAGAAGATCTAGAAGTAAGTTGATAAAATATTTTTTTTGATATTTTAATTGCAATATATGAGTCTATCATCAGTTTCTTGTGATGAAATAACAAGTTTTTTTGATTCTGAATATTTTAGATCAAAGTCAGCATCTGTTTTATGAGTGTGTTCTGATATTTTTTCTTGTCATTATTATCAAAGGCTAAGTTTTACTTCTTCATTGATATTATATAAATTATTTTCTTCTTCAGTTTTATGGCACTTTTCTAAATATGTAATAGGTATTTCAATTTGTTTCTTCTAATTCTCAAATTATAATAGATCTTTGATCCAGCTTATAACTGCTTTATAAGTGTGGGTCTAATTATTTTCTAGTATAAGATCATAATCACCATTTACAGTTATTAATGCTTTGATCTTGATTAATTCAGTTCCTAAAGTAACTGGTAAGTTAATTACTTCTTCAAGCACTTTTTCTTTTTGACTATTAATACCAATTAAATTTATTATACTCAGTCTTTGGATTTTTCAGTCTATTTTCTTCAAGAATTGCTAAGTAACTATATTACTCACAGCACCACTATCAATTATTGTGACAGATTAAAATGAAATAGGATTAAAATAAAATGGTAACCTTTTTTTATTATCACGTGAAATGTGTGATCTTGAAATTTTATTGGTCAAAATTAATGATTTTTTACATGTTATAATTTACATAATATTAATGCTAATGCTACAAAATATTAATTATATAATTTATATTATCATTAATAATTTTAATATAATAAATGCAAAATATAGTTTAATTTAAAATTTTTAAATTTTGTGTTGCCTTGTTTGTCTAGCCTATCCAATTGATTTTAGTTTTGCAGAAGTTTTCTTAAATTCTTTGCTGCAAAAGTCTTTACTTTTCTATTTACTCTTACTCTTACAGTTTTATTATTACTACACATAGCAATCACTTCTCTACTTGTACTATAAATTTGTTCTAACTTTTGCTTTCTTGTTTTTTGATTTGTATCATGATTACTGATAATAACAACTTTATCTCCTGATTCAAAGGCTAACCTTTTTTGATGAATACTTTCTCGAATAATCATTTTGTCCTGATATTGTTCATTATTTTTTGCAACCTCCTTTTACACTTTTTTCACTTGCATTATGTGGACTTTATATATAATTTGGCTATCTTTCTCTTGAATAATGCTCTGAAGGTTATCTTGAATGGCTTCAGTAATTGTTTCATCTGGCATATTGATTATAACTTGGCCATTATCCTTCTTGATCATTTTGTTTTCAGCCTGGCCTTGATGGTTATAGTTTTTAAATTGGTCCCTCTCAGCTTGGGCTTGTTGGTCATTCTGGTTCTTCTCAGCTTGGACTTGGACATTTTCTTCGATAACCATTTTACCTGGAGTACTATAAATACCTCGCATTTTGAAATCAAAAAAGGCTTCATAGGATGATTTATCATGTGCACTGTGAGATGTCTTGTTATAGGCAATTACAAATGTTTAAAGGATATCGATTCACTGATATTCTTGAACTTTAAAAACTTTGTTTCATAACATTTTGATTAAATGGCGGCCAAGCGTTTGATTGAATCTTTTAATTTTACCCTGGTTCTGAGTGTGACGCACATGGCTGTGAATAAGTTACATCTAAAAAAATATTAATAAGATTGACAAAAAAGATAAACATAAAACAAATAAAAACCTTTAATATCTTGCATGTTTGCTTTAGGATATCAGTTATAAATTCTGATTCATTGTCAGCTTGAAGTTTATTAGATGGACTAATGATCATAAAAATTTTTACCAATTCCTGATAGATCGTATCATCTCCTTTGTCATAAAGTGGAATAGTCTAAATATATTATGAAAATACATTAATTATCATAAGAATGTAACTATATCTATCATTATATTCCACAAAGGAAAGAAGGTTGATCAAATTAATCTGTATATGTTCGAGGGGACCATCAGCTATAATGGATATTAAGTCTGCTTTTTCCTTGATATCTTCTTCTTGCGTAATACCAACATGTTGCTCATAGAGCATCTTGTAGATTTTATGATAATCAAAGTGTGCTCTGCCAATATGAAACTTTTTGAAAAGAACTTCCTTTAACTCAGTATCATAAATGGGAATGACTCTTTTCTTGATAGATGGGGAATTTTCATTCTTTGAAGGTTGAACATAGAAAAGATAACCAGTTTGGGTATCGTATACAAAGTTCTTGCATCTTCTTCAAAAATTTGCCACTTTTACTTGGTCATTACACTTGGCAGGGAGCGTACCAGACTGAATATAGATAATAATATTATCAAAATTCTTAGGTGTATCCAGCATCTTTGGAAGTTTTACCATATTGAAAGATAGTAAACGATTTTGGCAGTTTGGTGAAGAGATGGGAATTTGAAAAGGGTGCATAAATTTGGAGATACAATTAAATTGGAAAGAGCATGCAAATTTGGAAAGACCTGATTGAATTGGGAAAGGTGTGTGAATTCGGAAGGATGTGTGAATCTGTTTGCATAGCAAGTCAGGTAAGCTTAAGCTTAAGGAGGTGAGAAAAGACAAAATTTTTTTTGGGTAAGTGAACACAATTTTGTGTTTATCCAGCATGTGAAAATGCTATACCGGATATTTATAAAAAGAAGGGTTTTTTGCTTGTCCAAAAAAATATTTTCTTTTGCATACACTATATACACCATACACTCCACACATCTTGTACACTAAAGATTTCATCCAGACTTTTACATACCAACATTAGCTTTGCTTATAATATTGACATTGGCTTCCGTCTACAAAATATTCTAACTTTTATATGACTCAGGTTTTATCTTTGATGTCAGTTCTTGCCTATAAATATACCAGTGAACTTAATCTTGATTGACAACAAGAATCTGGCTGACTGGAGCAAGAATCTCAAAACTACCAGATGGCAAGAGCCAGAGTCCTAACCTACTCCAACACGCTGAAAAGCTTTAGCAAAATGCAAAAAACCTTGATGAGAAAATTGCCATTTATGATACCAAATTGACATTACGTATTTAGTTCCCATTCGCTTATCACCAATCTACTAATTAACTATTGATAATGCAAATCACATAATTAATATTTCGTAGTATTAGCATTAACATTATGTAAATTATAACATGTAAAAAACTATTAATTTTGACCAATAAAATTCCAAGATCACACATTTTATGTGACAATAAAAAAAGATCACCATTTCATTTTAATCCTGTTTCATTTTATCCGTCACAATTATTAATTTGCAAGGTTAATTATTGATAAGCTCATTTATATGCATAGCATCTACAGGTATTTGCTAACTTTGTTGATTTGCTTTTTTATTTTCTATTAGTAGTTTCTTGAGCTGGTTATTATTAATTGAAGACTTTTTGGTTGTGAATGCACTCTCATCTTCTAAAGGTGCATTTAAGAGTTTAAATGCTCTTCAGTATTCAAGTAGATATTCTGTTTATTATTATTATTATTATTATTATTTCTTCTATTATTATTATTATTATTACAATTATTATTATCCTAACTTGTCTCATTCTTTCTTGAACTAGCACATCTGCTGGCAATATGACTGTACCTTCACAGTTATAACAGATAATGTTATTTCTTGAGTTATTATTATTATTGAAGCTATTATTGAAATTATTATTAAAATTATTATTATTGTTATTATTATTATAGTTATTATTTCTTCTACTTCTGCACTTATTTGTGATATGGCCAAATCTTCCACAGTTATTGCATCTAATAGAATTATTTCTATTATTAGAGTGGCTATTAGACTGGTTAGCAGTTGCTAATTTTTCTAATTTTGAAGTGATACTTTCAATTTGTTCTGTTAATTTGTTAATTTCAGTATCTGCAGGTGATGTTGGTAAGAAAGGTAGGCCATTTGGTATAGTATTATATTGTTGAAAGTTAGAGTTATAAGCAGTTGCTACATTGATTGCTTCTTCTAATATTGCAGGATGAGTTGGATTTACAAAGAATTTGATTTCTGGTCTAAGCCTATCTATAAAGTAAGATACACATAAGTGAGCTGGATAGATATTGGTTGGGTCTACTCTTCTAATTAATTCTCTGATAGCTGCAGCATACTATTCTATGCTTTCACCAGGTAACTGTTTTCTTTGTTTTAATTATTATTGCCATTCATATAATTGGTCATGATTTCTAAAGTGCTTTTCAAATTAATATATGAATGAAGCTTCTTTTGTATTCTGGTTAGTATCATCAGTATAATTCCAGACTTCTGGCCATTCTGATTCATGTAATTTTTGATTGATATATCATGTGGCTACTGAATCTTTCAGATAAGCTCCTACTATCTGAATTTTTCTGTCATTACTAATGCCATTAGTGATACAAGCACTTTCAAAATCTTGAAGCCAACCAATTGGATCTTGAGTATCATCATAAAATTCTATAATTTTGGCGTAATTAGCTTCCTTTGATCTTTCTAAAGCTATAGCAAGTATTCCAATCCTATGTATCAAATCTTCAAATCTATTATTAATAGTTGATGAAGATAATATTTTATTTTTCTTGTCTCTACTCATCTCTTCTTTTTCAAGTGGTATGAAGGAAGTAAATGTTGAAGTGACAGATATGTCTTGAATAACTGGTTGTGTTTCTAAATATTTATTAAGTGATGATTGCGCTAATATTTGTTCAAGAGTATTTGAATTATATTTTTCAAACTGTTGTAAAGTGTCTAATAGTTCTTTGTTTGACTTTATGTTCTGTTAGGTATTTAGTTCTCTTATCTTTAAATTCAAATATCTCTTGTTGTAATTTATAAAGATATGTCTGTATTTGTTCTGTTAATAAATCAGTTTCTTCTTCTATTAAGATTGCAAACTCTTTTCTTGCCTTGGTTTGGATTTTATCATGTATTACTTCTTGATAAAAGTGATAGAATTTATTTCAGATAACCTATTGATTAGGTTTGGTATAGTCTTCAAGATGTAACTCAGTAAATAATTAAGCAAAGAGCTTTCTACTTTGGTTTCTTTAGTTGGATCTACTTTGGGTATGTTGCAAAATTATTTCTTTAATTACCTTTGATTCTCTACTAATTTTCAATTTTAATTCACAGAGAATTCTTTCTCTAAATCTGGCTTGAATTTGGTAACCCTATGAAATTGTTTTTTCACAGAGGGGGCACCAAAAAGTTGTTACCTTTTTTGTGCGAGTTCTGAGATGGGGACAAGTATTTAACCTAATATTACAAAAATACGTGATAAAAGTGTCCATGTACTTAAAGTAATATTTGGAAAAGTCTTTAAAAGATTTATTAACAAGAATATAAATGCTATTATTTATCTAAAGATAAATAATGATAGTATTCTTGTTGTGACTAGCTAGAATATAGTCTAATTCTAAAATGTAATTTTCAAGATAGATATAATATTCAGTTTATTAACAAGATGAAATAATAGATCTTAATCAAGATCTATTTTACAAGAGAGATTCCTTAGAATTCTCTTAAAACTAAAATCTACTTAAAATACATTAAACTCATAGAACTCAAAACTAAAATAACTAATTAACTATTAATTGAGCTAACTTATTAACTATCTAAATTCACTAGCTAAGATATATTATATTTATATATTTTAGAGATTATACGAATAATACCTTTATTATGATACTTATGCTAGTTTTGCTATGATCTAAATGTTACTTTAGCTAGCATCATAATGTTGGTTTTGTTATAATAGCATTATTAGTTTTGCTGTGATAGTTTTGCTTACTTTGCTATGATAATTTTGCCATAATCATGTTTGCAAAACCTTCTAAAAATATCTATAAATAATATTCTCTAAAGCTAATATCCAATAAGATATAAGTAATTATTCATCCAATCATATTGTGATATAAAGCGACTAATAATAAAATTAACTAATATTCTACTAAAAGTTCATATCACAGCAATATAATTCTTCTCTTGAGATAAATGCTATCTTTTTTATACTAGATGATTTATTTTAATTTGCTAATAATTAGAGATAAGATTCATAAATGAAAATCATTTTGCATCTTCAAGATTATCTATCATCTCATTAATTCATAATAAAAAATAGACATCTTTCTTAATAAGAGTATTAAGTTTTTATAGTCAATACAAAATCATTTCTTGCTATTTTTCTTTACTACTATTATAATAAATGAACTCAAGAACTATTAGATTTTTGAGTAATATTTGTATCTAGTATTTATTGAATTTCATTATCTAGTATTCATTGAATTTCATTATAAATAAATTCTTGATCAGGAATAATTACTCTATAAGTCTTTTAACAGATAGACTTTTCATCTTTAGTATCAATTGAATATTAAATTATATTAGTTCATCCAAATTCATTTAGATTTGATACAAAAATATCCTTGTAAGCCTGTAATAAATTATATTAAATATCTTGTTATCCAATAGTTAACTCTCTTTGTTCAATTATTTTTTTAATTTCTTCTTTATTCAGAAAGTACACTTCTATTTCATCTTTTTCAGTCAATCTAAATTCTTAAATCTCACAAAAGAATTCTTTTAACTCTTCTTTAGTATCTACAAGATTCATTTCTTTAATTAATGTGAGTTATAAAAAGATTGCTTAAGTAATTCATTTATTAGATTGAATTTTATAAGACTCATTTGAATTATTATGTAAAAGAAATTCTAATATTTTCAGTATATCTAGTATTAATAGTTCCTTCTTTGATTTCAATATCTTTTTTGATCAATAATAATTGAGAAATTAATTGACAAACAGTTTCTATAGAAACTTAAATTACTAAATAAAGATTATTCATAATGAACTGATAAGATAAAATAGAAATTACTTCTTCTTTAGAATATCTAAGATCAAAATCTGCATCATATTTATGAGCTTATTCAAGTATTTTTTTTATAAATTTTGATCATTAAGTTTGCTAACTATTTCTTGAGTTTCTTTTCTTCTTCTACTTTATCTTCAGATTCTTCAGATACTATATAATAGTGATTTTTCAATTTATTCAAATTATATTTAGTTATTATAAATATCAGAATTACAAAAAATCAAATATTTATTATAAAGTTTCATATTAATATATTTTAATTAGACAAATTATTTTCTTTGGGAAGAAGATAATTATTGATAAATAATCAAAAAGATTTCTTAAGCTGATACTCTCAGATCTCTTATAATTAATATATTATATTTCTTCTTCTTCATCATAATCAGTAATATATTAGGCAAGTATTACTTTTCTAATTTCATTATATTATTAATAGATATTTAATATATTACTATTACTTCTCAATTTTCTAATAGTTTTATTATTTCTTCATTAATTATCATGATTAAATATATATACATATTATTTAGTATAGTTACAAAAATATTTAACTTCATTATATTTTCAGATTATTCTAAGAAAATATCTAGCTTCATGAAGTTTATAATAGTTACAAGCAAATAAATTGAGTTATTACAAAATAAAATAATCTGAATAGTATTATTTGTCAGTTTCATTTCCATCTTAAGCTTCAGAAATAATTTAACTATTCACAAAGTATTTATAATATGAATACTTAACTATTCTGCTTTCTAACTTCAATTTCTTTAGAAATTTATTCTTGATAAAGAATCTTTCTTTTGTAATAGGTATCTTTTCTGATTTTCAAGTTTATTTCACTTCTATCTATCAGTTTTTAGTTTTATTTTAAGACAAATTTATTGAAAGATTATTTAATATATTCATTTTAATATTAATTTAGTTATCAAATTATTTAATACATTTGTATTTGTAATTAAAATCATAGTTGAATAACAAAACCTATTTAGTTAATAATATTCTTTTAGTTCTTGAAGAGATAAATAATTTTGAAATTCTATTAATCAATTAATCAACTGAATCAAAATATGAAAGTAGTAATTTAGAAGATCCAGAAGAATTAACAGTTATACTCGAAGAAATCCCATCTTAAAAATTCTAATCTAAAGAAGAAATATCAATGACAGAAAGAATAAAAAATCTCATTCAAGTTCTTACAGAATTAACTCAATCTATGAAGATATAAAGAACAAAAAAGATTTTTATCACAATTTGTAAATTTAAGGGTAAAATCAGAATCTAATTAAGTAATTATATGACTTTGAAATAGCCATAAAGCTAATGGAATTACCAACAAAAGAAATATTGAAATAATAAGAGAATATCTAGAGAAACCAGCTGCTATCTGATTTGATTAACAAAAGCTGCTAGTATTACTCTCAAATTAACTGAATAGACAACTGAAGAACATGATGAACATGATTTTACTTACTAATTTATTCTTAAATTTTATTTATCTTGTAAGATACAATAATGACAAGATGAATTGGAATCTCTGAATTAAACTGGAATTGTAGAAAAATATATTAATTAATTTATGAAACTTGAAAGTAAAGTTGATTCAGAGCAAGTCTATTCAGAAGAATATAAAATCTGAATTTTCAAGAAAGGTCTCAAGCCAGAAATTCATAAATGAATTAACTTGAATGCTAAAGATATTATAGAAAATATTATTAAAACTGTCAAAAAATATTAAAGAAGCTGATTTGGATCCTCTAGAACAAACCTATCATCAAATCCAAGCTCAGCCAACTGATGAATGAAGTGCTCTTGCTAAGATTTTGCAAGATCTGATCAGTAGATTAGACCATGTAGAATCTGACAAAAGATATAATAATCAGAATAATAATAATAATAATCAACAATGAAATCAGCCAAGAGATAAATTCACCATTACTTATTATAGTTGTGAAGGAAAAGATCATGTCAGTAGAGTATATCCAAATAACTCACAATCTGAAAATTAGCAGTTCAATAATCAAAATACATCTCAAAACTGGATAAACAAAATCAGAATAATAATAATTAGCAGAATCAGAATATCTAAAATAACAATCAACAATTCAATAACTCTCAAAATCTGAATACTACTTCTTTTCTGATACAAATTCAGAATTTAACAGCAGTATTACAAGCATCTGCTAGTGATCTATCAAATGATTTATTCACTTAATCCAGTTTTCTTTATTAGCAACACATAATTATCTAGCTAAAGAAAGAAAATATCAAAGAAATGTAAAAGAAGAAGAAAGTGAAAAAGAAAATGAAACTATCTTACTCTTAGCAGAAGTTTCAGAAGAAGACAAGATTAATTTGAAAAAAAAGAAATGAAAGAAAGAAAGAGCATATTTTCCAATTCTTGCAAAGAAAGCAGAAATCTATAACATACTCACAGATTTGACATTTCAGAAAGCTAATATTACAATTGTACAGCTCATTAAGATCTTACCAGAACAAAGAATTCAAATATCAAAAGAAATAAGAAAGAAATCACAGAAGAAACTCAAACAAAAAGTAATATTCATTCAGAAGATTAAAACAACTTCAGCCTGATGTGAAGCCAAGATTGGAAAGACTCTTGTAGATTTAATTATTGATACTGACGCATTAGAATGTATTATCAGCCATGAATTTCTTAAATAACTTGAAATGAAAATTCAATAAAAATCTAATATCTTTATGTCTAATATTAATAGACATTTCAAACAATCACTAAAAGGAAGTAATTGATAATTTCTCTATTACTATTGATAGAATTGTAATTCCAGCTGAAGTGGATGTTACTGAAGCTTGAATCTGCAAACTTGTAATAGAAATAGACTGGTTAAATAAAATCAATACTAAAATTAATCTAAAGAAAAATATCATGATCTTTGACTAGAATAAAAAAGAAGAAAGAGTGACAATTAAATTTATTCATGTATAATAAAATACTTAATCTGAAGATAATGATAATGACTCTGAGACATCCTCAAGTAAAACTACTGATAATGAGTTCAAAATTAAAGATCAAGACTTAGAAGATCATAATTTTCTTTGTTGAATACCAGATAAATCCTGAACTCAGATTCACACTTCATCTAGACAATTTAATGATGTAGATTTTGGAAAAGTTTTCTACATGGCAATAAAATCGATTCCTAAAGTTAAAAATATTAAAGAAAAATTTCAACAAATCCATTATCAAAGTTCTCAATAGACTTTTAATTAGAAAGAACCTGCTGCAGAATATTGGTGTCATCATAAATTATCAACACCTAAACATGAATATCCTCAATGCTTTGATGATTTAATTATCTGGATCCATTAATAATTTTACTTCAGAACAAAACTAAAGACTAGTAATTAGAAGTGAAACATATTCAAGAGTCAGAAAAGATATCCATCACAGAAGAAAGATTCTTTACCAGAAATAAAGCTTTAAAAAACTGAAGATAGAAAGCAGAATAGTTAAGTGTTCACATTGTAAATACTTTGTGAATAGTGAAACTACTTCAAAAGCTAGAGAAGAAAACAAAACTGGCAAGTAATACTATTCTGATTACTTTACTCAACAACAACTTAACTTACCTATCTGTGACTATTGTGGACTTTAAGATGAAGCTAGATACTTTCTTGGAGTAATCTGAATAATAAAGTTAAATATTTCTATAACTATACTGAACAATGTGTATATATATTTAATCATAATGATTAATAAAAAAAATAATAGAACTATTAGAAAATTAAGAAGTGATAGTAATTTATTGAATATCTATCAATAATGCAATAAATTGGAAAAGCAATACTCATCCAATATATTACTAAATATGAAGAAGAAGCAGAGATGCAATACATTACTTATAATGATTCTGAAGAAGTATCAGTTCAAGAAATCTTTCTGATCATCTATCAATAACTATTTCCTTCTTGAAGAAAATAACTTGCTCAATTAGAATATATCAATATAAAACTCTGTAATAAATATTTGACTTCTTGTAATTCTGATACTTGTGATGATTATGTACAATCTGAACAGGTTGAAAAACCACTAGAAGAAAAATATTCAGAATTAGAAAAAGAAGAAAAAGCTAAAGATAGTGATTATGATTTAATTAAGAGAATTCTAAATAAATATTATACAGTATCTACAGAAGATAAAGATAAAGTAGAGGAAGAAAAAAAACTCAAAGAATAATCAGCAAATTTAATAATTAAAATTTATAATGATAAAGATAAAGAAAAAATATAAATGAGTTCATGAACATGATGTAGGCTTTGATCTCAATATTCTGAAAAAGAAGTAATCCTAATTCAATCTCATCAAACTATTATGATTAATTTTTATCTGATAATTAAAGTTTCTATAGAAACTATTTATTAGTTAATATCCTGATTATTCCTGATCAAGAAAGGAATTGAAGTTAAAGAAGAAACTATAGATACTGGATATACTAGAAATATTAAAGTTCTTTTACATAATAATTCTAATGAATCTTATGAAATCCAATCTAATAAACAAATTATTCAAGCAGACTTTTTACAACTTTTCTCAATTGAAGGAATAAAGCCTGTAGATACTAGAGAAGTGTTAGGAGAATTATCTTATAGAACTCAAGAATTTGGATTAACTGGAAAGGATGAAATAGAAATTGAAAAAGTAGTTGAATAAAGAGAATTAACTATTAGATAACAAGATATTTTACATAACTTATTATAAGCATACAAAGATATTTTTGTATCAGATCTTAATAAACTTGGATAAACTAATATTATTTAATACTTAATTGATACTGAAAATAAAAAGTCTATTTGTCAAAAGACTTATAGAATAATAATACCTGATCAAGAATTTATTGATAATGAAATTCAATGAATATTAGATGCAGATATTATCCAAAAATCTGATAGTCCCTAGGGTTTATCTATTATAGTAATAGTAAAGAAAAATAGTAATAAACAATTTTGTATTAACTATAAAAAACTTAATACACTTATCAAGAAAGATATTTACCTATAATAATTTTGATTGAATTATTTTTTTTAGATCTCTTTTAGTTTAGATCTTTATTTTGCACTATCTGTATAACAGATTAGCTTTGTATTACATTTTTAAGAAGATCAATTTCACTCTGGATACACAGATAATTATTATGTATTTAATATATCTAGATTTAGTATATTATTACTCAGATGATCACTATGTAGATCATAATTATTAATTTAAATTATTATTTATTATATTTATAATTATTATTACTTATTAGATTATGATTAGTTACCTCTAAAAACATAAAATAAGTTAATTAATTCTGTTTAATTCATATATATTTTAAATTAGAAATTTGTATTAATTTATTGCATTTTATATTCATTTTTTTCTTATCTTTCTATTCTATACTTTTAACTTCAAATCTGAATACTTTTAAATAATAAAAATAATTATAAGTTATAAAATTAAAACTGTTCATATTATATTTTATCTAGTTTACAATCATTAACAAAATAATCTTACAACTTGATAGTAACAGATATAATTATTATAAATATTATCCTCTAATATCTTACTACACATTATACATCACATATATTACACACACATATATTTTTAGTTTTAAATAAAATAATATTGACAAAATGAACTCAGAACAATTTGTCTAATTTATGCAGAGCATAACTAAACTTATCAAAACAGTTAAAGAAAATGATCCCCCTGGTTCTAAGCCTTCATCTCATCTCTCAGTCAAATTACTAACTTATTCAGAAAAGCCAAATAAAAATGTACTTGTTTGGATCATGCAAGTCAAAATTATATTCAGACCCAAGAAATTGAAGATGAGAAATCTCAGATACAGTATGCTATCATCTTCTTAACTGATATAGCTCTAGATTAGTATCTTAACAAAGTAAAGACAGATAATAATATCTCACTTTTTGAAAATTGACAAGCTTTTGTCACAGCATTAAGAGAAGCCTTTCAACTATCACATTATCAATAACATCTCTATAAATAGCTTCATCTTTTCATTAAACTGGATCTGCTCAAGACTATAATATCAAATTTAGAAATATAGTTGCATAAATTACAGATATGAGTATCTTAGACCAGGTCATATATTTCATAGAAGATCTAAAACCAGCTACAAAGATAGAGATAAATTAACAGCTATCAGAAACTCTAGAAGATGCTTGAAAATTAGCTATTTGCTATGATGCTGCTATGTATGATCATGATTAGTAATGAAAGTCATAACTAGCTATAACTCTGTTATAATTCTCTGATTGGCTATTACAACTCTGTCGCAATTCTCTAATTGACTGTCACAAGTTATAACTAGTTGAGAAGCTATTTTTAGTTATGATAGATCTTTAGAAATATCAAATAGACAGAATAATAATCATTGCTTTCAGATCCAGTACAGAAGTTATCAAAATAATGGTCCTATATCTATGAAATTAGATCAGGCAAAAAGTTATTATAATAATAATAGAAAGAGTAATAATAATCAGAAGAATAACAAACCAAAAAACACATATTATAACTATAACAAATCAGGTCACTTTGCAAAGAATTATTATTCAAAATTAAAGGCCAAAATAATAAATATAGAAGATAAATAAAAAGAATCTTCATAATGAGTTAAATTTACTCATCTTGAAGATAATAGAGAAAGATTACTAAAATTTAATGACCAAGTAAATGGTAAATCAGCATGAATTTTGCTAGATAGTAATACATCAAGAAATTTTGTAAATGAGAAATTTGTGCAAAAGAATAAAATGAAATTATATAAGATCATATCAGTTACAGTTGAACTTGCTGATAATAAAAAGATAACAGTCACTATCATGGTAAAGATTGATAAGTTAAAGTTAGACACCTACAGAATGCACAAGATGGATGTACAAGTATTAAAATTGCAAAGATATGATCTCATCTTAGACAAACCTTGATTATTTCACACCAATTCCACCATAAATCGAAGAAATAATATTATCACCTTTACTTATGGGTCAAAAAAAATGAGTTCAAGCTGATAATGAAGTTAAGTCAGGCTCAAGCTGCAATTCTATCTACATATCAAGACAGCAAATTGCCAACTTATTGGCAGATGCAGAACTCTTTACCATACATCTTAATAGCACTGAAAATAAAGAAGAAGCAAAAGAAAAATTACTTGCATCTGAAGTATTAGACATCAAGAAAAGATATAAAGATGTATTTTCAGAAATCTTATCAAATCAGTTACCATTCAAAAGAGTAATTGATCATAAAATTGACCTCATCCCAGGATCTGAATCACCATCCAGATTACCTATAGGCTTTCTTTTACAGAGATGAATGAGCTCAAGAAATAATTAGCTGATTTAATATAAAAAGATTTTATTTGTCCTAGTATCTCACTATTTAGAGTACCAGTTCTTTTTATACATAAGAAAGAAGATACATTAAGATTATGTGTTAACTATAGAGAAATCACCATCAAGAATTACTATCTCTTACCAAGAGTTGATGAGTTGATGAACAGATTAACAGGCTCTAAGTATTTTTCAAAGCTAGACTTATAATCAGGATATAACCAAATCTGCATTACAGAAGAACTCGCTATGAACACTATAAATTCTTAGTCCTATTTTTTGAACTTACCAATACATCTGTCACCTTCATGACATTAATAAACAATATATTTCATGATTATCTTGATAAGTTTGTAATCATTTACTTAGATGATATCTTGATATATAGTAAAATAAAGAAAGAATATATTCAATATTTTCAAATAGTATTAGAAATACTTTGCAAGCATAAACTGTATGCCAAGTGAAAGAAATATGATATTATTCAACAGTATGTAGAATATCTTGGATATTTTATCTTAGCAGATGGTATCTTAATTGACCAAAGAAAAATTATCACTATTAGAAATTGGCCAGTATCAACAAATATATCAGAACTTTGCTCATTTCTAGGACTAGCAAGTTACTATAGAAAATTTATGAAAGGTTTTTCAGCAACTGCATCATTATTCACAGCATTATTATATAAAGATCAAGAGTATGAATAGTCTATAACAGTGCAACAAGCTTTTGAATAATTAAAATAGCATCTTACATCAGCACCAGTCTTGTTGTTATCTAATTCAAAACTATCATTCACAGTCATCACAGATGCTTCAGATTTTACTATT
Organism: Ambispora leptoticha; assembly: GCA_910591765.1. Taxonomy (NCBI): domain Eukaryota; kingdom Fungi; phylum Glomeromycota; class Glomeromycetes; order Archaeosporales; family Ambisporaceae; genus Ambispora; species Ambispora leptoticha. Next base: position 1,671 of record CAJVPS010000934.1, on the reverse strand, counting down.
AGAGCTATATTAAGACAAAATCAAGACAAGAATGATCAACCTATAGTATTTGAATCCAGAAAACTTTCATCAGCAGAACAGAACTATCCAGTTCATAAGAAAGAACTACTTGTAATTATACATGCAATTAGACTCTGAAAGTCATATTTAAAAGAGTAGAAGTTTATAGTCATCACAGATCACGTCTCTTTAGAATATATTAAAACTTAATATAATCTATCAAAGAGATAAGTCTGCTAGTTAGAAGTAAAGATGACTCCTTAACTAGTTGCAGCTTGCAATAGTCAATCAGAGAATTGTGATAGAGTTGTGATAGCTAATCAGAAAATTATGACAGAGTTATGGCAGCTAATCAGAAAATTATGACAGAGTTATGGCTAGTTGCAGCTCCCATCACTAGTTAGAAGCATTACAAGCCAATAATTTTGAAGTTAATATAAATCTGGCAAAAATAATATAGTAGTAGATGCACTCTCACACCAATCACATCTAGCAAATATTTCAGTTATTATCATCAATCTAATAGAAAAAGAAAACTTGATAAAGAAGTATTAAGCAGACAAATATTTTGCAGAAATATATGAAGTTTTGAAGAACTTCAGTAATACCAATCCAAAGTAACAAACTAAAGTTAAAAACTTTGAGTTAAAAGAAAATTTGTTATATTTGAAAAATACAGACTGCCTAGCTATATTAGATGATAAAAACTTAAAAACAAAAATATTATTTGAATTTTATGACACACCAATAGCAGGATATATTGGAATATATAAATCATATACAGCTATTTTTTAACAGTTTTATTAGCCAAAAATGAACAAGAACATTCATAAATATATTACTAGTTATAAATCTTGTCAGCGCAATAAAAGTAGCAATCAAGAATTACTATAACCACTTGCTATTTCAGAATATAAATGAGAACACATTACTATGAATTTTGTAGTCCAACTCTCAATTATCAAGTCTGAATATAATGCTACACTTCATACCAATCACAATTACAGTAATAGCACCTAATATTGCAATAATTTTCTTTGAAAATTGCATGATGTATCCATAATTATAATATTAGATAGAGATGCTAAATAATTAGATCAACAAGAATTTTATTAATTTTAATTTCATATCAAGCTAAGATAATTTTAATTTTTTGAATAAATATTACTTTTTATCTTAATTTTTTTGTGATTTCTTTCTTATTTCTTTTGATATTCAAATTTTTTATTCTAATAAGATCTTGATAAATTAAATAATAATATTATTAATTTTTTGAGATGTCAAATTTTTAGAATATTATAAATTTATACTTTCTTTACAAGAAAAAATAGATGATTAATCTTATCTTCTTCTAAAATTTCAGATAGAAATAAGATTACTTTATTATTTTTTTTACTTTTTTTATTATCTTTGATTATTTTAATATATTTTTTTAATAAAATAATCATAAATTATTAATAAAAAGAAATTTAATTATGTAGAAAAGTTACTTAAAAAACTATTGATAATTATTTGTAATATAGTAGTTAAATTTTGTATTTATATTATATAAGTTATTGAATTATTAATAAATATTCTAAATATTCTGATTTTGCTAATTATTATTATTATTATTATTATTATTATTATTATTATTATTATTATTATTATTATTATTATTATTATTATTAT
>CAJVPS010000933.1:0-18586 GCA_910591765.1 Ambispora leptoticha | reverse complement strand
TAATTTATTTAAGTTTTCTTATTATTAAAAATTTTAAATTTTAGAAACATAAATTATGAAAAATTTTAATAAGATAAATATTCAAGTAATCTTAAATAAAATTATTTATTATACTTTCAAGTATATATATTTAAATTTTTATATTATTTAAATAAATATTTATAGAAAAAATTAAAATATCCAGTTTTTTTTGTTATGCACTGTATATTACATATATCTCCATATAAAAGTATTACATGCTGATTAGCTAGTAATATTTTATTATTATTATTATATAATTATTTGGAAAAATTAATCTAACTAAAAATATGATATAATATAAAATAAAATAAAAGTAAACAGAATTAAATGTTAAAACTTCTAACTGATTATATACTAATAAAATAAGAAAGAAGATAATATAAGTTAAAGCTTAGAATCAAGTATATTTAGCTTTAATTCTAAGTAAAGCTTTTATAATTATGTATTTCAAATAGTGAATTAAATTATACTTTTCTAAGTAAAACTTAATAAATAAATTGCAAAACTAAAATAATTTTTTCTTTGAATTAGTAAAATATTCAAATTAATAATACTTATAATAGCAAAACTATATATTTTATATTAATAATATTCTTATAAGACAAGAGTTGAAAATTAATTATTTTTACAAAAGTTTAAACTATAAATAAAACAAAAATAAAAATATTTAATTACAAATTAGAATAAATTTCTTTGAAATTAAAAAATTTAACTAATTTAACAACTAAATCATATTTGTTCTCTTTAACTTTTTGATACTATATTAATACTAAATTGAAATCTTTTAAAATATTAATATTATGTTAATAAAACTTTTCAAGATTAAATTAAGTCCTAATTTTGCTATTCTTAAGTATCAACAAAATGTTTTATTATCATTTTTGTTCATATCTTTATTATATTTATAATATTATTCAAGTTAAAAATAAAGACAAGAATCATTATATTGAAATAATTTTAAAAGTTCTTTAAATTCAGATTTCTCTATTTCTTTAGTTTCTTTATTTTTTTCATAACTAAATCTCAGAAAAAATAGAACTTTAACATATTCAGATTCTGCAAATTTAGAAAAATATTCTAATATTTTTGTCTCATTTTCTATTATTTCTCTTTCAAACTTATAATATCTGAAAAGATTATATTATGCATAAGAATTTTCAAATTCTACTGATTTTAAATATCACTCAAATATTTTTTATTTATCTTTGATTGTTTCTATACTATTTTTATAATAGAAAGCAAGATTATTTTATATTTCAGAATATCCAAACTCTATCAATTTCAAATATCATTCAAATACTTTTTGTTCATTTTTAATTATTTCTTTTCCATTTTTACAATAGCAAGCAAGATTATATTATATTATAGAATTTCTAGATTTTGCTAATTTCAAATATCACTCAAATACTTTTTGTTCATCTTTAATTATTTCTATACTATTTTTATAATAATGAGCAAGACTATTTTATATTATAAAATTTTCAGACTCTGCCAATTTCAAATATTACGTAAATACTTTTTATTTATCTTTAATTATTTTATTACTATTTCCATAATGGATAATAAGACTATATTATACTTGAGAATATTCAGATTCTGCCAATTTTAAATATTACTCAAATACTTTTTATTCATCTTTGATTATTCCTATATCATTTTTACAATAGTAAGCAAGATTATATTATATATCAGAATTCCCAGACTTTGTCAATTTTAAATATTATACAAATACTTTTTGTTATCTTTGATTATTTCTATTCCATTTTTATAATAGTAAGCAAGATTATATTATGCATCAGAATCTCTAGACTTTATCAATTTCAAATATTATACAAATACTTTTTATTTATCTTTGATTATTTTTATTTTATTTTTATAATAATGAGCAAGATTATTTTGTATTTTAGAATTTCCAGATTCTGTCAATTTCAAATATTACTCAAATATTTTTTATTCATCTTTAATTATTCCTTTTTTATTTTCATATATAGTGATCTGCAAAAATAATACATCACTTACATTATTAATTATTAATTATCTAACTTGTTATAAAGAGAGTTTACTGGATATCTATTCTTCTATTCATCTATTTTTTGTAATATATTTTTGATTATTTCATATGTGATAATTGATGATAATCATTTTTCAAATAATTTTAAATATAAGTTAGAGTATAATATAATTCTTTGTTCTTATACTCATTAGTACTATATAAATATTACAAGAAAATTAATATGTGATTATTTTTTTATTAATATGTATTTACAAATATATACTAGTATAATATTTATTAAGAGTATTAGAATACAAATTATTTAAATTTTTAGTATCATTTTTTCAGGATTCATAAATTCTATATTAGAATTTCAGATATTATATCAGATCTATTTATATTTGATTTATATTTATATATATAGATTTATCATTATAATAAAAATTCTGATATTAAAAAATGGCAAAAAAAATATATCATTATCTATGTGAATTAATAATTATTATTTATAATTAGACATAATAATATCAGGTTATTTTTTATTGAAATAACTAATAACTAATATAGTTTTATATATCATCATTTGCATATTTATTAGATCTTTTATGATTGAGAATTGTATAATTAAAGATCAATAATACAAGTAATATATTATTTTTACATACTATTGTATGTAACTTTTATTATATTACTTGTAATTTCTCACAGGCTACATTCAACTTATGATTCTCTTAATATCAGAATATCCACAAAAAAATAAAAGCAAGCTATAATTAATAATTCTCTTCATAAGAAAATATATTAATATATGAAAAGTTATTATAGTATAAAACATTATGATATTGTCACTTATTTTAATAATAAATATCTAGAACTTAATATTATCTACCTAACTATTTTAAAAATAGTAAAAAATAGTACAAAATAATTAAAAATCAAGACTAATGAAATATCTGTCTGACATAAAGCTATAAAATTTTTATTATTAGAATAAGCTTTAATTTATTAGATAGAATAAATAACTGCAACTGCTATTGAATTTAACAAATATTTAATTAAGAAAAAAGAAAAAGAATTTACTAAGCTTCTTAGCATATATAAAAATAAGATATAATTCTCAAATGGATAGATTCAAAAATTTAAAAAAAGAAATTAACTCCACATATATAGGCTTTATGATAAAATAGGTAGTATGTTAATTGAATATTTACAAGAAGCATGAAAAAAGCTAAAAGAAATTATTTTATAATTCAATCCTGATAACATATATAATACTAATAAAATAGATTTATTTTTTTGTATGATACTAAATCAAATACTTATAAAATATTAAAATATAAGAAAAAAATTGGTATAGTATATATTCTTAAGTTTTATATATATAAGTAATATAATATTTTAATTAATAAATTTTTATAAAATAAATCTTATATTATAATTCTTCTTGCTATAAATTCAACTGGTTCACACAAATTACAATTCTAGTAATTGAATATGTAAAAAATTCTAAATATTTTAAAGAAATAAATATTTTAAACCTATTCATTATCTATAAGTTTAATTCTAAAGTATGAATATATTTAGATATATGGAAATCATGACTAAATTATATAAATAAGAGATTTTATATCCAAAATCATCATATACTTTTCTTAATTGATAATATAACTTATCAAATTAAAATTGGCAAAAATTTATTTTAGTTGACTAATATTTCTTTATATTATCTTTCATCTAATATAATATCATATCTTTAGCTCATGAATATAAATATTATCAAATTATTCAAAGTCAAATACAGATAATTATATTATTAATATATATTATATTAATTCAAAAGAAATATTAATATTAAATAGTTAAGTATATATTTTATGTACAGTACTTGTTAGAAGTAACCTACTCTCCATAACTTTCTGTAGATCATATGTAATATATCAAAATTTTCCAAATACAAAGAACTACACAAATACTGATCATTTACATCTTTTATAGGCCAAATCAGGCATTCGATATTTACCAAACTTTTACATATAAATAATATCACTCACAATTCATAAATATTATGAAATTATTTTTTTATACATATATCTCAAAGATCCAAAGCTTAGGCTTGAAGCTACAGCTAAATACATTTACTATAGTAAGCCCACAGTGATTTATTAGATATAAAAATAGTAGAAAACAAAGAATCTAAATGATCAATCAAAATTTGGCAAAAATTGATCAATAACTTTGAAGCAAGATGAAAAGATTATAGAGCTTGCACAGAAGCAAACTAATACAACTGCTGTTGATATATAATAAGAAATAAAAAAATGAAATATTAATGTTAGTTTGAATATAATTCAATAATGTTTATATGAAGGTGAAGGCAAATACATGGCAAAACTTTCCAAACCTCTACTTACTAATGTCCATGAAGAAAAATGGTTGGAATGGATGAAAAATTATAGAAATTTTGACTGGAGTAAAGTCATATTTTCAGATGAAAGCATATTTTGTCTAAACCAGTCATCATTTAAGATCTGGCAGTTTTCTGAACAAAGAAAAATATTCCGGTCTGTGAAATATTCATTAAAAATTAATGTATGGGATTGTTTTTCTGCTTCGGGCTTTGGTGAGTTAGTCTACTTTTAGCAGAATCTCAATGCTAATTTTATGATTACAGTATACAAGTGTAGTCTTCTACCATCTGTTGAGTATCTTTTTGAGGATGATTCTGAAGGGTGGATCTTGTAAGAGGATAATGACCCAAAACACTATTTGAAATTGGTGAGTTATTAGAAGAAGGAAAACAATATTGAAGTTCTTCCATGGTCATTAATATCATCTGATCAAAATCTGATTGAGAATGTTTGGAGGTTGATGAAAATTAATATTGCAAAAAAAATTAGAATACTTACTGGATTAAAAGTACAATTAGTAAAAGAATAGAATCGCTTATCTAATGATCTTGTTATGAATCTTGTCCATAGCATGAGAAGTCAGATTGAAGAGTTAATTGAAGCTAAGGGGAATTATATAATGTATTAATGATCAGGATATATTGTAAATGTTCTAATAAAAAAAAAGGTTTTATCTTATCTTTTAGCTGAATTATGAGGAATAGGTTACTTCTGATGAGTACTGTATTAATACAGTATCATTATATATAATATAATAATATAATTTAATTATATTTTATTTTAGAAATAAGTTAAATATAAAATAAGCAATTAATTATATTATTCAATCATGATTTGAGATAATATCTATAATAGTATAAAACTATTAACAAAAGATAAATATTTATTATAATACTCAAGAATCAGAAATTCAAGAACTTAAGATATTAATAACTACAGAAATACTTAATAAACTATCAGTAATATACAAATACTTATTCAAAATCTTGATAATTATGTTATTATAATAGATGAACTAATTATAACTGAAGATGTTCTTGAAGATAATAAAATTATAGAAATAGTTTTAATGAATATAAAAATTGAAACTGAGATAATTAAAGACTTTAAAGAGGAATTGGAAGAATTCTTTTCAACTTTAATTATAATTACTGAAGCATATGAAGTATTGCAAAAGATTATGAGATTTAAAAAGCAGTTGAAAGAGGAAAACTCTAATATAGAAAAATTGTAGTTATTTAGGAGAAGATTATATGATTATGAAAAAATATATAAAAATTCAAAAAAATAGGTATCACTTAATAAATATTTTGTTAATAATATCAGCATCTGATTAATTAATAAATATTATAAAATATTTTGTTATATAATCTTAAATAACTTTATAAGAGAATATCTTTATGATAGAATATAATTTAACTATTTTAATCATATTCTTTTATAAAGAGTTAACTGTAGTATCATTTAAAATTTTCTTTTTTTTCTAATAATTTATTTCACTTTATTCATTCATAATCAGTTTATATATCTCAAAAAATAAATTATTACAGTATCTATAATCTAACTTCAAGTTTAAAGAATGAGAAGGCAGAATCTTGCATGATATAAAATTTCTTTAAGAAATATCTGGATTTGTTATTATATTTATAATATCTTGCTAAATTTTAGATTTCACTATCTTTAGTAATTAGTAAAAAGATATTCAGATTTTTTTATCTGTCACTTACTTAATAATATTAAATATTATCCTATAATTATTCTGAAATTCATGGCTATTTATAATAATTTTCACTCTTAATTTTTTAGTAAATTTTTTAATTATACAGTTGACTCTGATTATAATGAACCTGTTTATACTGAAATCTAGATATAATAAACTAAATTTTCAGAACTGAATTTTTTATATATAATAAAGCTAGTTATACCAAACAAATATAGTAAATCATTTTATATTGTATCCAAACTCATTTAGCTGATCTATTACTATTTGTATATATCTCAATATAACAAATAATTATATGATTAAATCATATGTAATAAATTTAATTAAATAATGTAAGATTTTATAAATATCCAATACTGTATTATATTATCTGACACCATGTTATTCACTATTATTATTTCATGTATTATCTGATACTGTGTTATTTGCCATTATTATTTCATATATTATTTGACACTGTATTAGTTTATAAAATAGACTCTTTATTTACTTATAATTTTACTTTTATTATATTTTTCACATTATCTTTATTGATATTAATAATATCTATATCAAAAAGAAAATAAGTTAGTCTTACTACTGGGCAAAAATGTGAAATTTGTAAAATAAAAGAAAGAAATCCAAACCTTAATCATACTAAACTTACTAGTCAATTTGGAATTGGAAAATCAATAATATCAGAAATTCTCAAAGAAAAAGAATATTGGCTTGTTATTTTAAGTGAAGAAAGTATGAAAAAATTTCATGGATCTAAGTAACCACAACTTGAAACTGCTCTTGGTCTTTGGGTAGATAATGCACTTGTGGCATAACAGGATATTGATAGATATATTCTCAAAGCAAAAGCAAGATTTTTCACTAATCATTTACATATTGATGATTTTTATGAATCTGACAGTTGGCTTACTGATTTTAAAAAATAGCATGAACTTCATTAATTTATAAAATAGGGTGAATCAGCAAGTACTCCTTCTGCAGAATTAATAGAAACTGATTGACTTGTCTTATAACAATTACTTTAATCATATAAACTTGAAGACATTTGGAATGCAGATAAAACTGAACTTTTTTGGAAAATGAAACCATTCTGAATCTTAGCTCATTTTAAATTGGCTAAATACAAAAAAGAAAAATCACATATATCAATACTTTATGTTATAAATATAATTAGAACTGAAAAAATAAATCTTATCTTTATTTACATACATAAAACATCTCATCCAATGCAAAATCTTAATTATAAGAATCTTCCTGTTTACTATTATTGAAATAAAAAATCATGAATGCAAGTCAGCATTTTCAATGATATTCTTCTTAAACTCAACAATCAAATGAAATAAAATAATCAAAAAATCCTACTTTTGATCAACAATGCACCAGTATATATCATTCTTGATGAAACTGCAAAAAAGTTGGATTCTGTACAAGTTAAATTTCTTCCTCCAAATATGACTGCAATTCTTTAACCTTGTAATGCTGGAATTATTTATTCATTTAAGTATCAATATAAGTATTTATTTATTCAAAACTGAATTAATACTTATAATAATCTGCAGAATGGTATATTACAAGAACTCTTAAAGTATAATATTTATAATGCTTTACTTAATATAACAGAAGCATAGTCTATAGTATCATCATAAATAATTAGAAATTATTAAAAAAAAACTGATATTTTTTTACAAGAAGAAACAGAAAGCTCTACTAAACCTTTAGAGCAAAATATTTGGAATTCAATTTTGGATAGATATGTTTTTATCATAAAAATGGTTTTCTATCTTTAAGAAAATATATTAAATTGATCTAACTTTATTTTAGTAGTACAAATAAAGAACAAAAACTTCAAGAATTAATTAATTATTTACTGGTAAATAATTATTTTACTACACATAAATATATCAGCATTGATAATGGTAAAGTCGAGCATAGATTTACTGATAAAAAAATATTAGTAGCAATAAAAAATGAAGATAAGAAAGAGGAGGAGTCTGTTGATGAATAAGTAGAAAAAGTAAGTTATAATGAAGCAGAAAAATCTGTAAATCAAGTATTACAATTTTTATATAAACAAGAACTGGAATTTGGAGAAATCAATAAGAAGATAAAAATTTTAAGAAGGTTATATAAATGGGTTAAATTGATGATTATAAATAATCTTAAACAAGTTGACCTTTATTATTTTCAGAATAGTAATCCAGAGTAGAGATTTTTTAATTAAATAATAAATAGAACAAAAAAATAAATATAAACCTTTCTGTAATTTCTAAAATATTTTATTGTTATTACTAATTTCTAGAAGTATTTTATTATTATTATTCTCATCAATTTGTTACTGTCACTATTAATTGCTATCAGATCTTAGAATATTTTGTTACAGTCATCCTTTATTATTATCAACTCTCAGAACTAGAGATTAATATTAATGGGAATTACTACATAAAAAAAATTTCTAATTGAAGCAAAAATTATATTTAATAATAACAAGAAATTGATGTCAATAGGGTTAATACTAATAGAAAATAACTGTATTATATTATCATCATTAATAACTATCAGATCATTAGCTAAATATATTTAGTAATCATAATCACATATATTTGATTCTATTGGTCTACTTTATATAATGAACTATTTAGTATAGAGAGCATATTGGTCATAATGAACTTATTCTATAATGAATCAAATATTCCAGTTCAAGAGGTTCATTATAATCAGAGTTGATTATAGTTAATTAGTTAATATCTGAATAAATAATAGATTTAGTTATTATTAATATTATAATATTATTTATTAATATGAGTAAAAATATATTATTAAATATATATTTAAATAAAATATCATAATGATAACTTTATTCTAAGAAGATAGTAAATAAATTAGATTTTTATTTTCTTGTAACTCATTACTTAAAGTCAGATATTTTTAGTTAATTTTATATAAGATAACTATTAATCTTTTTTAAACTTGAGAGAAAAAAAGATGAAAACAAGTAAAAATTACTGATATTTTTGTTATTAATATTTCTAAATATATACTGATATTAGAGAATTCATAATTTAAAGATAATATAATAAAGCTAAACTTTTCAAATAAAACTCTTATATTACTTAATAGAACTAGTTATGAGATTAAGTATAATTAAAAATATTTAGAAAATATATAGTATATATATCTAAAATTAATTATCTAAATATTAATTATTTTTTCTAATTAAAGATATATAATATATATTACTTGAGAATAATATAATTATTATAAAGTAATGATTCAAAGAATCTAAATATTTTTGATTTACTAGAATTACTAGAATAAATTTTATATTTTTTAGAAAATGATTAATTTTTTTATTTTGTTTTATTTGTTAATTATCTTTGATATTATTATAATACTCCTATTCTATAGTATCACATTGAGTTTTCAACAAAAATTATCAATAAAGTTAATATATTTTAAATATATCTTAGATTCTTACTTGGTAATTGATAAACTTTAAAAAAGTTATATATAGAAAAATAAAGCTATTCTATTATTTAAAGATAATATATATTAGATTAGAAGATTTAAAAATCTCAGATATATTGATTAGTATAATTTTATATTTATATCTGAATATATATTTTCTTATTCTTGATAAAAATAAGAGTTTTATTAATATATTAATTATAAAAATTGCAAGATTTTCTTTGAAATTATAGTATCTGAGTCTTAATTTATATATATATCTTACTAATCAATATATTATTAAAATTACTTACTTGTATTCAAAACTTAGATATCTTGAATCTGACTATTATTTAATTAATAATAAAGTTATCAAGGAAATAGCTTATAACTATACTAATTTAAAATATCTTAGTTTGAAGAAATATAAAAAAATTAGTAAAAAAGTGATAAAAAAACTTAATTCAAAAATTAAAATTGAATATCCTAATTATTCAGATAAAATAGATTTTATTTTTACATTCAGTAATTATATCAGAGATATTGACTGAATTAATCCTAATTATTTATTATAAATTATAAATAATTTTATTTAGTAGAGAAGAATAAATAAATTATTTTTTTAGTTATAATATATATTATTAAATAATATTACAAGAAGTATATTATTTTGATTATAGAAGAATAGAGTGAATAATCAGATATTTAATAATCTCCAATTAATTTTAAATAAAAAATTTTTTAATAAAAATTTTATGCAATTATTGAAGAGAGATATTTAGAAATTTACATGATTAAATTTTGTGAGACATAATATCTCAAAAAATATCAAGAAAAAATAATTATGATATAATAAATTTCTAATGCTTAATATAAATACTAAATATATAAATTCTGTATTTAACTTACTATAAAAATATTATTTCTTATATTATGTTAATAAGTCTTTTCTTATATGTTTTAAATCTATAAATGGAAAATATAAATATCAGTTCTTGACTATATATAGAGCAAAGCTTATTATTTTGTAATAGATATAAGATAAACTTTATCTCATCTATATTTATTCTTCTATAATTTTTTAATTTTATCTCATTATCTCTAGAATCTAATATTAGAGAAAATATTTTAGTAATGATAAGTTCCTGTCATTACTATCATTTCAGTTTAGCTCTTAATTGATAAAAAGAGAGTTAAATTTGCATTTCTATTTAATTACTATATTATATATATAAAAAATAATATTATATTAAACTTTAGTAATAATCAATAAATTTCTATAAATAAGGAAGTTTAATCAAAAAGTTATTACTTGATTTTATTTAATATGAATAATTAATTTTAATTTCAGAAATATTAGCTCTTTATCTTTAAAATTCCTAAGTAAATATATTATGCAAAGTATATTTTAATAATCTTTCAAATTATGATAAAATTGATAGATAATATTATAATTAATATTGATAGTGGAAAAAGCTCTGAATAATTTTAAAATATTTGATCCAAGATTAAGATTTTTTATCTTAAGATATAAAGCTAGGTAAGTGATTTCTAGATATTTATTAACTATATTAGAAAGTAGTTAAATATCTTTTATTAAATCCTGAATATATTTTTGATATTTTTTATGGTGAGAGAATGTAATATTTGCTATGATATATGAAAAATTATTGCTATCTGCAAATTTACTGAAATATTCAATTAAGTTTTTTGCAAATTATTTTGATTGATATAAAGAATGAGTGATTATATATTAATAGTATTAATTCATTATTATTTGAGTATTACTTGTAGCTATTTGATTATCAAAATCAAAAAAATTCATAATAATTTCTCTGAAAAAATTTCTAAAATACTACAAATCAGAAATATAATAATTTCTCCAAGTTTATTTTTACTTATAATATCTTTTATTATTTCATTTGCAATATAAAGTTTGTTTTTTGAATTCTAGAGAAATATTTCATTAATTTTATGATTTTTAAGTAATTTATTCTGAACTTTATATTGATATATATTTAGTTAAAAAAAATAATAATATTAATAAAGTTATAAAATATAATTCGAATTAATTTTGAAATATACTTAAAGTGCAAATTCTTTTCATAATAATTTTGATTATTCTAGCTCTGATAATACTGAAAAATCTTTGTAATTGAAAACTTCTGTCTCTAATAAAGTCATAAATTTTACAGGAAATTTAAAGAAAATTGGAATTTATAGAGTACAATATGATACTAGAAATTTCTTACTATCATTATTACTATTATTATATATATTTTTCTTAATATATTCAAAATTATATTGAGATAATAGATAAAAAGCATATAAAAATTAAGCATATATATATTTACTTTTATAATATTTAGTAGAAGTAACTCCTAATTAAGTAACTCCTAAATAACTAGTCTTTGCCATTTTTTTTTAAGGAATTTTTTCTAAAAAGTAAGCTAAGAATCTATATAGATTGCTAATTACTTATTATTACTCATTCTAAGATTATTAATAAGAAAATCCTTTAAAATTTATCAAGATAAAATATATTATTATATATCTTTTTTGATTAATTTATAATTTTTGAATTAAGTTTTATACTAAGTAAAAATAAAATATTTATATATTAGTAAAATGAAAAAAAGTTATAAGATGAATTCTGCTAAATTATTTTATATCTTATAGCTTAGTAAATTAAATTATGAAAATATTAAAGATGACTTCTCAACTAGTTACAGCTTGTGATAGTCAATCAGAGAATTATGACAGAGTTGTAATAGTCAATCAGAGAATTATGACAGAGTTATAATTAGTTATGGCTTCCATTACTAGAAAATACTATACTATATTTCTCTTTTTACTAATAATAATATGAATAATTTAATAATTCATATCCTCATAAAATAAGGAAAATATATCTCAAAGAAATATTCTAAAGATCTGAAAAAAATACTAATACTTGAATTTATAAAAATAAATATATTCTTAACAGATCAAAAATAATATTAATTTTAGTAGAAAGATTAGAAATAGATAGTATTTTTTCTTCTAATATTTAAGAGAATTTATTCTGTTCATATCTGTATCTATATTTCTACTTGAATCTTTTATTTTTATATTTGTAAACTCTTATAATAACTTCTTTATAATTGATATTTTCTCTAATATAACTTTTTCTTTTTATTTATTGATTGGGTTAGTTATATTTATAATAGAAATTAGTAATAAAATAAAGATTTATAGTATATTAACTAATAATTAGAAAAATTAAAAGCAATATTATTTGATGAACTATTAGAAATAAAATTTCTAGAGCTAATATCTTACTCAAGTCAAATAGTATATACTTTTATGAAAAAATATGAAAATATAAATAATCATTAATAATTAGTAAGTTATATATTTATAATAATTAATTAATTAAGATGAGATAATTAATAATATATTATTCTATATCTGAAATTATTATATAATCTATTTTAAAATATACTACAAGCATATAATTAATTTTTCAGTGTAACTATATTAGAGATAGAATATACAACTTGATACTTAATCATGTATCTAATAAATAATATATGATAATTAAAATATAAGATATACATAATATAAAAATATTAATATCTATCTTGAATTCTTTATTAGCAAAGTCAGTATGATTGATATAATAAAAATATATATAATTTATATAATATTTCTATACTTATCTATTATTAGATGAAAATTTGATGATAGAGAAATACTATCTTTTTAATATCCAAATTAATAAGCTCTTGTTATAGTAATTATAATATTATTAGCTTTCTATTATAAAAAGATATATCTTTCTGAACTTACACTAAATAAAAAGCTATATTATATAAAGATATATCAACTTTTTCTATAATTTCATTAAGAATATAAATATGATTTCATAAAAATATCTATAAATAATTCTATTAATAAATCAGAAGTTTGTTTATCTAACTTCTGTATTTTGTAAAAAGATAATAATCTTATCTTTAACTTCCATAATTCATTCATAAATTTAGCAAGTAAAGATTGATCTTGATTTATAGAAATTTATACTGAATTAAGATATTGAATAAAGTAAAAAACTCTAAATGACATAGTTATAACCTAATATATTATAGTTTTTCCTAAAGTAGAAATAATTAGTTTTGAGTAAAAAAAAATAATTATGATATTATATATTAGTAACTTGAATATTAAAAACTAGTATCTTATTAAGATCTTCTTCTATTTTCTTTACTTTCTTAACTCTTCTTCTAATAAGATTTCTTAATAATTATATATAAGTATCTTTTATAAGCTTGATTAACTTATCTCAATTATCATAAATCTTTTTATTAATTAAAAGAATATATGAGATTTCTATGAGATAGATTTTTACTTCATCAGTATTCAATAGAAATTTCACATAAAAATTAGATTTGTATCCAACTTTGATTTCTCTGAAATTATTCATCTGATATTGAGATATCTCCAAGACTTCTTTAGTCCTATTATAATATATGTAAAACTTATTATAGTTATTATATAATCATCTTTAGCAAAAATTTATATTTTTTACATATTATCTAAAATTTTATCAGATAATTTTAAGTTTGATATTTTTATAACAAAATAATAAATCAAGAAAGTTAGATACTATGTGAATAATATATATTTTCTTAGTATATTCAGTCTTATTTTTATTATTAAAGTAATATCAGATATATTAGCTATAAGAATAAGAATATTAGAAATTGGTTAATTATCAAAATAAAGAAGCTTAATTATCTATATTGAGTCTATGATTCTATATATTATACATATATTTTTAAACTTATGATTTTCTTGAAAATCTATTAGTATAAGTAGGAGTGAAACTATCATTTCTCTTTTATTTAAGCTCTTTAATTTTTCTAAAAGAACTTTAACTAATTCAAAAATAATAGAACTTGTTTTATATTGATTATATATTAAATTTATGATTTCTTTCAAATTTTTCTTTTATTCTTTTGATAACTTTTTAAAAATTATGTCTGAGTTTTAATTAATAATATAATTAAAGCTAAGTGAATTATTCTATTTAATATTATTAATATCAAAGAATTCAAAAAGATTCTTTAATTCATATAATAATAATAAATAAATTATTTTATTTTGAATTAAATTGTTCTACAGAAATATTAAGTAAGAACAAGTAAAAAAAAAATTATAACTTCCATAATATAAATATATTACTAATTGTTTTCTAATTTTTTTTTGTTTAAAAAGACAAGATTCTTTTTTATTGGACTTATAAATTTAAGAGAAATCTGAAATATATAAAATATATTAATGCTGATTATAAGTTTATCTAAAATAAAATTATAATAGTTCAATTAATTATTAATTTCATACTCTTTATTATTGATATATATTATATTTTTTATTTATTCTATAAAAATAGAGAGAGTTAATAAAAATTATATATTCTACTTATTATTTAATATTCTTATTTAATTAGATCTCTAATTTTTTCATACATTATAAATAACTATCAGAATTCAAATTTCAGATGTAAAAAAATAATATAAAATTAATTCTCAGAATAAATAAAATATTATAAATAATATAAAAAATGATACATATATTGAAAATCTTAAAAAATCCTTTATAAGTATCTTCTAGAATATTATTAGATTTGATATAATGATATAAAACTTTCTTACAAATCAGCTTATATATCTGAAATATATTACTTATAGGACTATATTATCTATTATTTGTATTAATTATATAGTTAAATCATGAAGTAAAATATATTTTTTGACTTTATTATAATTATTCTTTAAATAATTAATATTAAAATTCTTTTAACTGAAATATTTATAATTCTGCTTTATTTTTATATGAAATTTAGTAAATATAAAATTAGAATAAAAAATAATATATATAAAGACAAAAACTATATTCTTTTTCTAAAAGAATCTGTATTTTTTTCTTTTTAAAAGTATTTTTTATAAAAAAAATATTCAAATCTGATTTTTTATAATAATCAGAAGATTATACAATTACATCATGTATATAAAAGTTCCATAATCTTCAATTTTCTTCTATAATATACATGTAATATATATTAATCAAATATCTGTATTATGCAATTAATTTTGGATTATATAATTATATCATATATAAAAAGTTCTATAATCTTCAATTTTATTTTGTGATATAGTATGTGATATATATTATAAAGTAATAGTACTTACATGATCTAATTAATTATCTGTATTATGCTATTCTTTTTTCAATAATATATAATAATAAGAGATATTTTCTTTTGAAATCATAATTACAAGATATATAAATCAGAAATTATTATAAGAAACTAAGCTAATTTATTATTATTTTATGAAATTAATACTAATCTTTGCTTTTTAGCTGAAACTATCTATAATTTTCTATAAATATTAAGCAATTTCAAGCTAAAATAATTAATGATTACCAAATTTAAAATTAATTTTTATAATATCTAAAATTGATTTTGTTAGTTACAAGAAGTATAGTATATAAAAAATAAGTTAAATATATAGAAAACTTATGTATTAGAAATATTAGCTTCATTATCTAGTTATATATCTTACTATATTTGCTAATATCTTATTTTTTGAATTTCTTGTATTAAATATTCTAAAAAATTCATCTGTAAAAAAAATTGCAAAAGATATTAATATTTTAAAACTAGATTCATGCTTATTATATAATTAAGAACTTTTTTTATATAAAATAAAATCCCTAATTATCATACTTATCTGTATATATATTTATTATCATGATTATATCAAAAAATTTATCAAAAAATACTTAATATATTCAAGATCTGATTACAAAAAAGAGATAAAATTTATAGTTGATACTATATCTGAAAGTTTATATATTAATAATTTAATAAATATATTCTTAACATTATTTACTAATTCTCTCTTTTCAAGTTTGTTCTAATACTTAAGTCTGCCTAAAAAGTATATTAGTAAATTTATCAGCAAATTATCTAGCAAGAAAGTGAAAAGACAGATTTTAAAGAAAAACTCTCTTATATTACAAAAATTAATTAAAGAATTAACAACTCTTATTCAGAAAATCTTATCTAGTAATATAATTATTTTACAGTTAAATATTTTCAAAATTGATAAAGATTTAATTAATTTTCATGAGTTATATGATAAGATTATTAATACTAAAGATAATAATCAGAAAATTATTTATGATCTGATTTATTATCATAAAAAAGATATTAAATTATAATTTGATCATTATAGAAAAATATATAATGAGAATGTATTTAATATGAAAGTTAATAATAAAATTAGAAAACAGATTTTTATATAAGATAAACTTATTAAGACTAATCTTCAAAAAAGAAAAGAAAAGCTAAAAAGATTTTTAGACTTTTTAATAATATTGATAGAAAGGAAATAATAAGTTGAATTAAAATTTTTAATACAATAATAATTTTAAATTTATCTCAGAATGATATTAATTATATAATTAACAAAATTTTAAAAATAACTTATATATAACTTTACCTTGATAATAATATTAATTTTTTTTGAGTATAAATAATAGAGTCATATTATTATTAGAGACAGTTACTTTGTAGCTAAATCACATTCAAATTTTTTGTATAATTTATATAATTGACTATAATATTGATATTATATTTCAACTAATAAAATAAAGTTTTTTTACTGTAATATATGTATATTAACAAATATATATCTATCTGATTAATATATATTTATTTATCTTTTCTCACATTTCTTATAAAAGTATATGCTATTCATCTCATCTTCTTATACTTAAAGTCAGATTTTTTTTCATTATATATATCTTGTTAATTGATATGTGATATGTATAATACATTTATTACTAGAAAATTATTTATTTATTGTAGTGATAAGTTGCTATATTTCATGTATTCATATATATAATATGTAATATTTCTAAATATTTTATATATGCAGAAAAAATAAGTATAGTGCTTCAAGAGAGCAATCTTATGTGATTGCAGAAAAATGATTTATTTATATGCATTATAAGTTATATAATATACAGAATAAAATCTTGAAATACATATTTAATGATAGATATTAAAGTTAAATATGTAATAGAGATATTTATTATAATTAATTTATATCCTAATTAAATATCTATGTGAATTGAGTATGGATTTTTTCCCATTCTTTCATAAGATCATTGAGCCATGCAGTACTTATTTCATATCCTATGACATAACTCTTTATCAACTAGCCTATAAGGATCTTTCTTGCTTTCTATTCCATCACGCAAAAGCACATATCTCATCTCATACTTTTCTCATCCTTATGACTTCATTTACATACTGAACATAATGATACTCTGTATAAGTACGAAATGTAAAGAACCAATACCTGATATAAATGTGAAACTGTAAATCTAAGATTAATTGACAAATTGTAATCGTCAAAATTTTATTATCTCGACAAAATTTATTCTGAATTTGTCACCTGATTGTGAGAATTTTCATCATATTTAATTAGTCCCACTCGTAAATTATTGTCCGGAAGGATGATACCAAAGTTCCGTTTTTGATGCATCAAAAGTTCTGATCCTGATACAATTATAATAATAAAAGTAAGGGAAACTATCAAAAAACGTGGCTTTTGAAAATGTCTGTCCGATTTTTTGATAACGATTATTACTGATAAAGAACACATGACTTATCTAATAAGAAACATTGATTAAAATATTTTGATTAATTATAACATCATACATTAAGATAATTTAATTATTTGTATGATATATTGATAAAGCTTAAAATAAAAGAATTTAAAGTTAATATGCTATTTTATTATACTAGAATTTTTGCTCCGGACTTACAACGGCCCCGTTTTCCTAGTTTTGATTTCAAATCTCCACTCCAGTAATGAAGAAAGTTCTAAACAAATTACTTCCAAACAGTCCTCATTTTCCGGATCAGCCGTTAAACGAGGATAGGTA
>CAJVPS010000932.1:0-18593 GCA_910591765.1 Ambispora leptoticha | reverse complement strand
AGATATTTTAAATATTATTATTATTAATTTACAAGATTAAAACTTTAAACTATATAAGCAGATTACTCTAGATTTGATAAATATATATTCTAAATTTTATAAAATTGAATCAATAATTATAAAAATATTAAGATTCAAAGTTTAGTAATTAAATTATTTATTATTATATAATTTTTATATTAATTTTAATTAAATTTTATATAATCAAATTTAAGAAATAATAATTTAAAAAGTTTATATTAATAAAATTTTTTTATAAAAGATATATAATAAAAATTTTTATATTCAAATAAATCCTAATATTTAATTAAATAAGATATAATTAAAATTTTATTTTAAGAAAATAATCTATTAATATTTATTTGATATATCAATCTTTTTATACTGGATTATATCTATTATTATAATTTAACAAGATATATTATAAAATAATATGTAATAAAAAATTAAAGATACATAAAATAATTAATAAAGAAATTATAAATTAAATTAATATTCTTTTAAATTAGATTTATAATTATAAATAATTATAAAATCTTGATAATTTATCTATTATTTGATAATATATAATCAAACTTTTATAGTTAGATAATATTATTAAAAATTTAATTATTTTTTAGATAATATAATAGCTTTATATTTATTACTATTATACTTAATTATTTTTTTAATTCTAATATTTTTTATTTTTAATTATTTATTTTTAATTATAATTTTATAATTTTATTAATTAAATATATTATATATTTATTATTTTATTCAAGTAATTTTTTTAAAATTTACTAATAAATATAACTTAATATTATTAATTATCTCTTTATAAATTTTAAAATAAATTAAATTATTATTAAAATTAATATTAAAATTAATATTAATTTATATTTTTATTTTTATAAATAAAAATTAATTTATTTAATAGTTATTAATAAAAATAATTAGTAAAAATAATTTGATTATAATATATTTTATAAATTAAGTAAGAATTTAAATAAAGATCTATAAATTTTAAGAAAATTATAATATAGCAAAAATTACTTTACTATTTCTTAATTACTAATATATTTTCAGACTTATAACTTTTTTATTTCATATAATTTTAAATCAAGTTTATTATATTTATTAATTAGTTCTATAAATATATAAAAAAATCTTGAATTCTTAATTTTAATAAGAATTCTAATATTATTCTTATTTATTTTTTTTAAAAAAAATTAATTATAAAGAAATATTAAATAATTATAAAATTAAAAATAGTTTATATTTTTAATTTATATATTAATTAATAGAAATAAATATTATAAAATCATAATCTTTAACTAAAAGATGATCATAAATTAATTAAGAGCTAATCAAAATTCTACAAATTTTTTTAGAATCTATTTTTATTTTTAATAATATTTCTAATTATATTAAAAAAATTTAATTAAAATATATTTAATAATATTAAAATTATTAATTTATTTACTAAATATAAAAAGATTATATGGTGCAAATGGCCTAAAGACATCAAGTGCTGCACTACCGCTGAAATTTGAAATGCATATATTATGATATGATCATGTGATAGACATATCACGTCAGAAAATATATCAGAAGCAATTGAGCTTTTAAAAAATTATTTAGGAGACTTTTAAATGTTATTTAGGAGACTCATATTAAAGACTCATAAGGTAAGTTATTTCTCTCTTTTACTATATAAAAAGGCTTGTTCAGGAGACAATGTTTTCTTCACTACATAATTATAAAATAATAAATAAATCTCTTCCCTATGTTATTACCTTTCTTTTCTATGATATAAGTCTTTTTCGCTATATTATTAACCCCTCTTAAGACACATTTTCTCTTCCTCATGCCTAAACGAAGTAAACATGCTAGATACTGCTTAATGGCTACCAAAAAGTGCTGGAACGATACCAAGTTAAAATGGGAGGAGAAAGTATCAGATGCTGATGAATCAAGTGATGATGCTATTTGGATGGAAAGTGAAAATGAGCCTTTAGATGACGGTCAATTTATAGAAGAGTTAGGAGAATTGAAATAAAGTGCGCTAGAGGAACTCATCAAGAATGCAAGATAATCAGACGTATGGATAATGAAGGGATGGAAACTGGTTTACAAAGGTTTTGCTAAATTAATATTGCATAATAAAAGAGCGGTCTTAAGAAAGGTAGCTTTTGGTTCCAATAAAATTACCAACTGGTTTCCTATTGAGACAGCTAACCCCAGTGATGATGAGCTTCTGTTTGAGAAGACAATTAATTCTAGTGATAACGAGCTTCTGTTTGAGAAGACAGTTAATTCTAGTGATAACGAGAATACATTTACTTTGGCATCTCTTGACGCTCTGCTAAAGAAAAAGTCTGACGTGTAGCTTGATATAGTAAGTCAATTTCTCCACCTCATCCAAGATCAAGGATTTTCTAAACTATCAGCTAGTAATCTTCTTGCTTGCAGTGTTAATCAGGGTCCATGGTATAGGCAGGTTATTTATTCGTGAGCTAATCAATGATCAAGTAAAGGTGAAATCCTTACATCACGTTGTGGCCATCACTCAAAAACTATGTCACTCCTATCTGATGAAGTTTTTAAGATACGTATCATTGAATATTTACGTGTGAACAAGTTCATAGCAACCATCCATGAATTCATCAAGTTTGTTGAGGATGAGGCTCTACCCAATCTTGAGATCGAGACAAAAAGAAAGATTGGTAAAACAACGGCTCAGAAGTGGCTACATCAACTTGGCTGGGATTATAAGGACCATTCAAAAAACATTTACTTTGATGGCCATGAGCATGATGATGTGATGACTTATCAAAACTAATTCTTAGAACAAATGGTGAATTTATAACCTCGGATTGCAGTATACAAGAGAGAGAATATGGATCAAATTATCTCACCAATACTTCTACCTAATGTTCTTGAGCTCGTTCTGATTACTCATGACGAATCGATTTTTTATGCCAATGATGATATCGTCAAGATCTGGAGTCTAGCAAAAGAAAACCAGCTCTGACGCAAGTTACAAGATCTTAGTATCCATGTGAGTGATTTCATTTGTGAATCAATTGGACATCTTCACCTTTCAACCGAGGACCAAGCTATGAATGACTTGCTTCCTGATAATAATTAGCTTTTGTATACTGAGGTCTGTGTTATTATGCATCCAGGTTCTAATCGAGACAGCTAGTGGACAAATTAAGACCTTATAAAGCAAGTGGTTGACAGAGCTATTCCGATTTTTGAGAGAACACATCCTGGTAAAGTTGCACTCTTCATGTTTGATAACAGTTGCAATCACAGTGCATATGCCGATGATGCTCTGGTCATTTCATGGATGAATTTGAAGGATGGTGGCAAACAATTACTTCTTCGTGATGGCAAGATGCCTGATAGTTCTCGTCATGTTCTGACATTTATTGATGCTGATGGTGGAATCAAACCAAAGGATATCCGACGAATTCTCAAAGAGCGTGGCCTGTGGATGGAAGATTTGACGAAAGAATGTGATGCTTGCAAATCACATGCTTTTGATCCAATGAAACTGCAATGTTGCGCAACTGGTATTCTTGGTCAACAGCCTGATTTCACATCTCAACAGAACCATCTGCAGGAGGTTATTGAAGCAGTTGGCCATATGTATATTTTTTACCCAAAGTTTCATTGCGAGCTCAATTTTATTAAATTATTTTGGGAGGAGGCAAAGTGGTACTCGTATCTGCATTGTGATTATTCTTTTAAGAGTCTCAAGGAAATCATTCTGCAGGTATTAGAATCAGTTACTCTGGTTAAGATTCGTCATTATGCATGTTGATCTGCTCGATATATGAGTATGAGTGCTTATGAACAAGGTCTTTCAGGTAAAGCTGCTGTCTTTGCCATGAAAAAGTATAGATCACATCATAGAGTTCCTGATAGTATTTTGGAAGAGTTTGGCCATATGAAATAATTAAGCTAATTTGGCTATTTGATTAGTTTAGCAAAGAAGAGTTTGAGGAATTTAATATCTCTTTAAATAAAAAATGGTTAATGATTTTAAATAAATTAATGATATCATCAAGCATGCTTCTTGTTCGTTATATTATAAAAATCAATCATTTGGCACTAGATAAATAAAAAGAATTAGCCGACGGATTAATTAAAACTTGAGAAAGTCCAAAAGTTATTCCAAATTTAGAAAGATTTGATGCAGTAATCATCTTATTCACGTGATAATACGTGAGCTCTAGCGCTGAAAATTTCTCTAATTTTATATTAGATTCTATTAGAAGTGACCGAAGAAAAATTCTAACTACTTAATAAATTACTAATATATTTTATAAAAAAAATGTATTGCTTTATAGATCTTATCCAAGGCTATCTAGCAATGCATTTATTTTTGTGATTACATATTTATATGTAAAGTCTTTGCAATTTAAAATACTTGATGGCTTTAGGCCATTCACACCATACTAATTTTTTAATCTAATTTTATCTGAATATAATAAAAATTTGATTATTTGATTGTATTAAAAAAATAAATAAGTTTATTATATAATATCTTTATAATAATTATAATTATAATTTGATTTTTATTATAAATAAAATTTTTTATAATATAAAATTAATATTATTTTTATTTTAATTTATATTATATACTTATTATAATTATAATTTGATTTTTATTATAAATTAAAATTTCTTTTAATAGTAAAAATTAATATTATTTTCATTTAATTTATATTATAAATATTTAAATTAACTATTTATTATATAATAATGCTTATAATTATAAAATTGAAGAATTAATTATATAATTATATTTGTTTATAAGAATATTCTATATAAGAATAAATTACTTATAAGAATAGGTTTTCAAAACAAGTTAATTATAATGTATATTAAAATTAATTTCTTATAAAAACATTAATTTTTATAAGAATAAGTATTTTATTTTCCAATCATATTCTTATAAAAAGATATTATTATATTAATAAAAAAAATTTTTCTTTTTACATTAAAGTTTATATTGTTAAAAAAATTTTAAAAGTTATAATCCTATATTTTTATAAGAATAATATTATATTAACTTTAAATAATTATCATATTTTACTTATTTATAATTGCAAAAAGTTTCTGAGTTGGCAAATTATTCAACATATATTTGAGTATAAAATTGGTATCTTTTTCCTAATGAAAGTATTTAACATTTTAAATTGAAAAGCAGCAGCATTGACTGCTTTGTCCATTTCTCTATCTAAATTTAATTTTTATTTTAATATTTGATTTAATTCAATTTAATTTAATTTTTATTACATTTTATTCTAAGAATTTAATTATATTGAAATGTTCTGGAATGCAGCAAAAAGATATATACACGTACAATCCGAGTATATTAATGACAATATTTCCAAAAGCATTTCATTAAAACAATCCATGCTTTGCAAGATCATCATTTAGCGTTAGATATCGGCATGGATTAACAGACAGGTAAAGCTGCAAAATACATGTATGCAGTTAAAAAATATTTAATTGCATAGGAGTTATTAATGAGAGGATTATAACGTGCTTTTTAACTAGTTTTAATTATAATCGATTGTCACGTGATTAACTAAATATTACATAAGCAACAAAACTTTGGCTGTTCAAAAAATAAGCATAGTTTATGTTGCCAAATCCCGAAGAACACAATCCCGAACGTTCAGGTCCGACAGACGAGATCTCGAATGGTCGAAATCCCCGAATGAGCGACATCCCGAATCCACGAAATCCCGAAAGAATAGCATGATCGATGAACGGCATCCTGAATGATCGAAATCCCGAAAGTATAACTTTCCTAGATAATGGAATGTCAAATTTACACGATTTCGGGATTTCGATCATTCGGGATGCCGCTCATCGACCATGCTATTCTTGTGCATTCGGGATTTCGTTTGTGTTCTTCAGGATTTCGTACCGGTCCCGTATTCGACAATTCAAATTCCATCCAAATGAACGTAATCCCGAACTAACGACATCCCGCATGCACGAAATCTTGAAATATGATAACTTTGGTATACAGTGGCTCACAAAAGAAACGAACCACGGAAAAAAACGGCGCGATACGAATACCTCGCCGTAGGAGAACCTGGACAACCAAA
Organism: Ambispora leptoticha; assembly: GCA_910591765.1. Taxonomy (NCBI): domain Eukaryota; kingdom Fungi; phylum Glomeromycota; class Glomeromycetes; order Archaeosporales; family Ambisporaceae; genus Ambispora; species Ambispora leptoticha. The sequence continues at coordinate 12,474 of CAJVPS010000932.1, read as the reverse complement.
CGGTGAGTGTATTGATTCATCAATATCTACAGTATTGAAAATATCAAAATTTATTCGCTTCTATTTTTTGATTAAAGATGCATTAACTTTTTTTATCTTTTTTTAGCGTTGCGCTTACTACGACCGAACGGGACGGTGGACGGAAGGGCTATACAAAGATAAGTACAAACACTTTTGATTGTTTGTAAATTAAAAAAATAAGTTTTCACATCTAACAAACTGATCCATTTTCATAGTTATGACTAGAATCCTTATAGAGAAACGCGCCCGTATATACACGCTCCGGAAGAAGGATATTCGAAGCGGGAAATCGCAGCATCGGAACAAGTAGACCCGGCCTCCGTCTACCGGAAAAACCTATCGCCCACCAATCCTCTCGACACGCTACGAAAGAAACGCGTGCCGATTAATCCACTCCGGAAAATGTTCTATCGCTGTCGAGGTCCAATGAGAGTTTAAAATGAGTTGGACGTTGACCTTTCGGTGGAAAGCATACGACGTATGCTCCGTAAAAACAGATTATTCGCTCGCATAAAACGAAAAAAGCCTTACCTCAAACGAACACACAAAAAACGACGGTTGGCGTGGACGAAAAAATACCGAACTTGGACGGCCGACGAATGGCGTCGCGTAATTTGGTCCGACGAGAACAAATACCAAAGTTTCGGGTCGGATAGCCGAAAGTATTGCTGGAAGAAGCCCGGTTGTCAGTTAATAGACCAGCATATTACGCCAACCGTCAAATTTGGCGGTGGTTCGATTATGGTTTGGGTTTGTGTGACGGGCGACGGTGTTGGCGAGTTGAGAGAAATTGTGGGAAAAATGACATGCGGATGGCTATGTGGAAATCCTAACAAATAATCTTCTAGGGTCAGTCTGGGAGAAGGGGCTAGAGGATAGTGATTTTATCTTCCAGCAAGATAATGACCCAAAACACGTCTCCGGAAAAGCAAAGCAATGGTTCGCCGACAACGAGATCACTTTGCTAGACTGGTCATCCCAGTCTCCCGACCTAAACCTTATAGAAAATTTATGGAATGAGGTGGATCTGGGGATGAGGCAACTTCTAGACCACTTTTAACCCACAGAACAGTTGTGGGAAAAGTTGCAAGTGGCGTGGAAGAGCATAGATCTCGATTATTGTTCCAAATTGTACGAATCTATGCCAAAGAGGATTAGTGAGGTAATAAAAGTGAAAGGTGGTGGTTATATAGAATATTGAATAAGGTTAGATGTAATGTAGTGCGAAAAAAATTTAGCAGCTTGTTAGTTAGAAATTCGTCCTCCTATCTCACCTTCCATTTCATCATAATTAGTGCAACACTAAAGATAGACGCAAATCAATTTTGATATCGTTAATACTAGAGATATTGACGAATCACTATACTCACCTTTTAGTTTTCCAAGTTTTCCCTACGGCGAGATATTCGTATCTGCGCCGTTTTTTTTTTCCGTGTTGCGTTCTCTTGTGAGCCATTGTACATGCTATAATTTCGGGATTTCGTGTATTCGGGATGCCGTTCGTCCGGGATTTCGTTCGTCCGGGATTTCGATCATTTGGGATAGGATTTCGTTTGTTGGGCTTATGAACTGCCGGAAATGTGTTTTCACCAACCAGCATTGTTGTTGAACTATTGAAAGACTAAAAAAGCAAAGCATTCGGAGTGGGTGAGTGAGAGTATAGGCAAATGCGAGAATGGACAAAACAAAGCGAAACTGGATGAGAACGAGTGGGTGAGAGCGAGAATGAGCAATTAAAAATATTGTATTTTTCATATGTTTCGGTCATAATTTTAAACGATCTTTATTATTTATATACTGTACATATATCACGGCAATTATTTAAATTACTATCATTACAAAATGTGACCAAATAATGTTACTAATAAAAAAATCACCGAATTCATGTGCATTTATAGATATATGTGACACGGGTGGCAAAAACCAATAGAGGGGATCATCCCGGCAAAATGAATAACTAATAAATATGTCAGAGAGGCAATTCCCATGCAAACTTGATTCCAGTCCTAACCCTACCCTGACCAGGTGATAAAATTTCTCCCAGTGTTTCGGCTTAACCTGTCACACATTTCAAATATGCACCTAGTTCAAAACAAATTACATGTAATAATATTGGTCTTATCTTTGGGTCATGCGATTTTTGATTTTTTACTTTGCATTTTATCTTTTGGCAAAATGTAGATTGTGATATTTTCAAATTTTCTGTGACAAAATTATTGGATTAATAATGCATGAAATCCAGAAGTCCGCTCGCTCAATTAAATGACAATATATTAAGCGATATTAAAAAATAAAATTTTCGACTAGCTGTTAGTAAAAAAGTGTGTTTTTCTAAAACTTGTGTGAAGAAATAAATGAAATTACATTTACATGTAATATTATATGTTAAATCTGTTACATGTATTATGTATCTATAAAGGTATGTGCACCATCCGCACATGCCGTTTGTTTATCAAAAATTTTTAGTCATGACGAATTTGGATAAGTATGGACAATGTTCTAAGATGCGTTTGCATCATAGGATAGACATTATGTTCATTTTGCAAAAAAAAAATCAAATTTATAAAAGATAAAAATGGTTAGAAATCATTAAAACGTCCCAGCAATGGGAGTTTATCGATACAATAGTTTCCTTTTTTTGAATTTAACATAATCTGCAGAATGGACCGTAAACAGCTAATGCAGATTAACAAATTTCATTAATTCACTAAATACATGTAGTATGAAAAATGCGTGTTTTTTGAATAAATTACAAAATAATTCAAACACCTTTCTTATCTATTAAAAATTAAACTGTTTTCAATATCTCTAAACCGTCAAACTGCGGATATTTTTATAACACACATATTAATATAATGAACAGAGAATAGAGACATGCATGTACATGCAAATAATTTTCTTGCAAATAGCCTCTATTATGTTTTAGGACTTCATTAATAAAAAAATATTCATCACATGACCATTCTTTTTATTTGCCCAACCAACATCATATATTCATTAGCAGAATTTATTTAAACAAACTCGGTGATTTTTACAGTTATATAGTAAAATTTTTGCGTGCTGTGACAATTTATTAAACGACGGAAAAATTACGTAAAAATTAACATTCTTTCACCGAAAAAGAATTTTATTACTGTTTTGTGTAAAGAAAATTTGTTATAGCTTCGGTTGTGTCTCCAAATTTAGCAAGAGAATGAAAAATAAATCGGGAAAAAAGGGGATTTTCAATGATAATCATAATGGACTAAAAAACGATAATGCTTGATGCAATCCGAAACCATCCACTCCACAAATTCACCTTACACGTTAAAATTCATTTCTGCGAGCTCGCGTGCTTCTTTTATCCACGCACGGTTTTTTTTCAAGTCAAATATGTCTGTGATTCGATTCGTCAGTTTGACGACACAATTATTGTTATTAAATAGACGTGTCTTGGCTATTTATTTAAATATCCACCAAATATTAGAATTTCGAAAATTTACACTCTTTTGATTTTGATTTTTCATTCCTTTTTTTAACTCGATATTCCTTGTTAACTCGATATATTCCTTTATTCATGATATAACTCACGTGCATAATTTCAGACAATTCACAAACATCATCAAAGAAAACTCAAAATGGCAATTCTCACGAATGGATTTGCTCTAGTTTGCCAAAACTTTACCAATTCTGATTCACTACCATCACAATTTTGTGTTTGCGATTTTCGAATAAACACTCGCGGATGTGAAGAAGAAAGCTTTCTACGAACGGCGAATTGGATCTTATTAGGATACACAATACTAATAACGTTAACTAGCGGATGTTTCTTGTATTATCAAATACGCGTAAGAGGGCAGAGCTTACTTTTGCCAGCGACAAGAGAACGAGGCTTTATACGGCCACGACCACAAAATGCTGTTCATCTAATTAATTTTGCGTTCAATCTATGTTAGTTTTTTTTTGTTTACGTTAGGATGATTCTGTTTCGTGGATACTTATTTGCTAACGTATATTTCTTCCATTCATCGAAAAGTGAATACTATAAATTTGGTTTTATTACTTAGTGATGCATTTCCCAATACTTTGGCAGCAGAATGTAAGTGATGTTCAGGAAAATGAGATGCATGTGATTGAATACGTAACTAAAATTAATTATTGGAACTTTAGTATCTCATGATATCCCCCGAGTAGCTGTTTTAGGACTTTCAGCTCTGCTTCCGGTTAGTATTGGTGAGTAATAACAAAACCAATAAAGAGACGATATCTATTGACGAAAAGTTAAGAATACCTTGTGCTGATATAAAACTTTTGATTTGATATATAGTCTACACCATCCCAAATAACGAAAATGAATGTGCGATTCCTATACCAGATAAAAATTATCTTGATATCTGGGGTCTTATATTAATGTTCGGTCCATTTTCGTGTTGTGTTCCATTAGCGATACTCACCGGATACTACGCAGACCTAAATGATATTGAGAAAGCCAACAAATATTTCAAAATTCATTATTTAGTCCATTCGTTTTGGTTTGGAATTTATACGCTCACGATCATCATTTTTTGGTACATGTTAAACTCGGTGTTAAATGCACACATAAAAGAATTGAAAGAGAAAGATTGGAAAATGAAACAAGCGAAAAGAGCTTGTCGTAATGTGAGTAATTATGATTTATTCAATATTTTTGAGCACACCCTCGTTCTTATATTTGAACTCTAATTCATTCTCTCAATTTCAACTCAATCTAATAGTTTACACTCGTTGTATTCTTGTTTGTCACTATAGATAGCTCTTTTTTTGTAACGTGCTTTTTTTACGGAATATGGGAACATAACATCACCATATTCATGCCAGCTTTAAACAAGTTATATTTGTTTATATGGAACTTTTGTCTCGTTATTTTAGCCAATATCGTTCAGGGAGTTTTTCTTTACAAGTATGTTTTCGGAATTTTTTAGAATTAAGTCAGCTTCTCACCCATACTCATCGCATGTTCTTTTACTTTTCTAGTAATCTCACACCAACCGATGGACCACCCAAATTAGAAATTAATTCACGCACCAACACAACAAACACAATGAATTCTCATCAGCGCACGTTAGAAAACATTGACAACTGGGAAGATATGATTTTAGAAGCAAGACATGCGACGCTGGTAAATCCAGTGCAGTTACCTAATGATCAGTCAATGGAATTAGTTGATGAAAAGGCAACGATAAATTTAATGAATCAACCATTATCAGCATCGTTGGAATCGATCAATAAATTGTTTGATGAGCTAATCACTCCATAACAGTAAATTTTCCAATTTAACGGGTGTCATGGGATTTCTTCGCTATATAATCATTTTCTCATTCACTTAGATTAATTGCGAATTTAAAAAATAAGGGTGTAGAGTAGATTAATTGTGTATTTAAATACTGTAATTTTTAGCATCGAAATAGCCTTATCGTTATTATATTATAATAAACCGCGAGAATTATGTTATAAACTACTATCGGATTTGTCTTTTTAATGTATAAGATGTAAATTCGTCGTCTGAAAAATATCTATTAACCGCTTAAGCACGTAACGCTCAGACTTTGGGAGATCAATTTAACTAAATTCGGAAATAACCTTTTAAGCTAACACCAAGTTAACTAATAATTATGACATAATCCTAAACATAATCCAAAATACACAAACACAAATCTTATTGAAATTAAGTCTTTCTTGAATCGTACCCGATGAGGGGATGGTGTTATCTCTAATCATATATAATAATTAACTATCGTTTAATTTGTCCCTTCATATTAAACCAAAAATGTTATTGTAACACATGTAACACTTTTAATGATACTGTTAACACAAAATCAACTTATAGAAAAGTTCAATAAACAAACGAGAGAAATGTAAAAAGGCCGTAACGATAAGCAAATGCCAAGCATTTAAAACAAAAGATTTCTTTTAATGCATCAAATGTACATCATTCATTTCTTACGACTCATGCTCACAAAATTTTAGATCTAAAAGAGAGGCATATATCGAAGATTATCTATCTCGGTTACAATCACCATTTCCCTTAGTACGTACCCGGATACAAATTAGAGGGTAAAATACGGTACGCATAATGAATTTTGTTTCCTAATTCGAATTTTATTAACGTTTTAGATGTTGATTCGTGCAACCTTTTATTCAATACTATCTTCTATTAACTATTTTTCCTAATAAGAAGATCATAATGCTCCAACTCAGGAGGTTAATTTAGCTAGATGAAATAATATCTGTTGTAGCAGAAATGCTTTATAAGCTAACCAAAACATGTACTGTCGGAATTCAGATACATGTATTGTGATAATCTATTTAACCTAATTTTATGTCTTAGATGTTAATCCGTAACATAAATTGCGCAATCTATTGGTCTGGAATATTTAATACAGGCTTTTTATTAACCGCCTCTTTTCTATATAAAAGACACGTAACGCTCAGACTAGAATATCAGTTTAGCTAAATAAGATAGCGATAGTATCTGCTGCAAATGAAACGCATTGATCTTTAAGCTAACGCAAGTTAACCAGAACACGTTCAGTCGTCCCTCTATATAATCGCTCTCTATATAGTCACACCCCTTCTATCATCACACCTTTTTCAGTTTATTATAAAGCATAAAAAATTTGATCTCTATCTGGTTACAACTATACTTTTTTAACCATATTGTGAATATGAAATGAAGATGAATATTGATATGGAATAATAAATATTAAAAAATCACATTCCAATATGTCTGCAGTGTGTGACAACTATACTAAATTCATCATAAATCCACGAAGATTGCACCAAATTTGGTGATCAATATATCATTTTTTAAAAGCGAAAAAGTTACTATTACAGAATAAAATTTATTAGGCTCGTTCACCTTTGCTTTCAATAACTAACTCACAACGACGTCTCATCGAATTTATTAAATTATTTAGAACGGTTTTTGGAATAGAATCCCTCAAAAACTTCTCTAAAACATCCAAATTTTTAGGCCATAAATTTTCAATAGTTAAGGTCGGGACTACAAGACGGCCACTCTATAACTTCAGGTACATTATCGGCAGGAAACGCTTTAGCTATCCGACTGGTATGCTTGGGATCATTATCTTGCTGAAAGCGCCACTTCTTCCCGAGCATTTTATTGATCTCTTCGAGATGATCTTCAAAAATTTTAGCATAAAACTCGCCATTCATTATACGTCGGAAACAAAATAGACTCGTCTTTCCCTTTGCGCAAAAACCATCCCAGGCAAAGATTTTTCTACGGTCTTTCGGCATACGACGAACTGGACGTTTACCTTTATACCAGCGTTCAATTGTGTTCTGGAACAATTGAAACGCTGTCTCATCAGTAAATAGGGTTTTTTTCCAATGTGACGCTTGGCCCATTCAACATGATTCCGCTTATGAGTCTCCGTTAACATTGGCGTAGTTAAAGGCAGTTTTTTTTATATCCTTGTGACTTCAAATGTCTGCCCATTGTACGATAAGACACATCAACATCACGATTATTAAGTTTAATGGCAAGAGAATGTAATGATATTATATTGTATTGTCATGACGAATGGATTGGCCAATAGTTTTTGCTATATTGACTGTTATTTACTTTGGACGACCATTACCACCTCTATGCTTCAAAGTGCTAGTTTTTTGAGCTTTTCAATATTATATCGTACAGTAAAGACAGGTAACTGGGTAAGTTTGGATAGTTCAGGTACAGAACGGATGCCCAATGTAATAAGCTGTGCATCTTTTGTTTGCGAGTAGATGGTGACATTTTTGATAGCGAGTTTGCGAGAGTTTACTTATGATTATTTAACAAGTGTAAATAAAACCGTTATTTAACTTTAATTCAATAAAAAATGGCATAGATTAAGCTAAAATTGTCTAATGTGATCGGCAAATAGTTTTTTTGTCACACACTGTATATTAATAATTTTGAATAATTTTATGACAAGTAATTTCTATATTAAAATGTTCAATATGAATTCTGAATGATTATTAAATAATACTTCTTTTCTTTCATTTATTTTAATAACTTTTAGTGATTAATTGGTTTCTTTCTTATTATATCAGTATAATATTTCATTTTAGTTATATAGTCAAATCTCTCTATAGTTATTCTTTTTGAGTTTTTCAGTTATTAATTAGCTATAATTAAAAATATATTATATAATTAGCCAATTTTATTTTTTCAAATATAGTAATTATAAAGAGATTTGACTATATAATATTTAATTTTATTCTTAAATTTTTAATATATAGTCAGATCTTTATATAGCTATATCATCAGAATACAAAAAACTATAACTATATAATGTTATGACTATTATAAAGGTTTTCTCTATATAGTCACAGTTATTCTAAAAAATATATAATATGACTATATATAGTATTTTTATAAAATTTATCAGCTAATTAAATATTTAAATAAAAAAATATGATCTAATCATCTCTAAATTTTGATCAATCTTTCATGTCTTCTGAATTTATTACTAAAAAATATATTATTATATTAGTAACAAGCAAAAAAAATATATGAATTTGCTAAAAAGAACTTATTTTATAAATAGTAAATGAATTTATAAAATGATATTCAAGTCTAAAGATTAAATACTTAATTATATCAAAAATATTAAAAAAATTAATAAATATTAACTTCAAGATAATAATATATATGCTAAAAAAAACTCTTTATTATCATTCTGTAAAATATTCAATATTAGAACTTGTTATAAATATATAAATAGAATATATTATAACTAAAAGAATAATTATATCAGATTTAATAATAAAGAAAAAAGATTACTAATTTGTAAAAGTAGTTTTTATATTTAAGAAATCATTTATATTCTCAAATAGATAAACTACTAAATTTAAAAATATAATGAGTTAAAAAAATTATAATACATGATAAAGTAATAAGTACTTCTTTAAAAAAATTATCTGAAGAATGAAAAAAATTGCAAGAATTTCTTTCTTACTATAACTTAAAAGATATATATAATACAAATAAAATAAGTTTATTTTATTAATTCTTCTTAATTAAATACTTTCTAAAAAATTAATAGCTAAAAAAAAGATAAATTAATTAAAATAGTTAATTAATTAATAATAATATTTTTTAAAAAAAGTAAGTGTAATAATATTATTTTATTTTAATTTGACTAGTTTCATAAGTTTATTTATTAATTATTAATATTTTAAAAAGCTCTAATATTTTAATAATTTAAATATTTTATAATTATTAGTAATATATAAAAGTAACAAAAAAATAAATGATAAATAATATTTAGAAATAATAATTATATTATATAAATAAGAGATTTCATATTTAAAATTAACAGATTTTACTTCTTATTAATAATATAATTTCTTATATTACTCTGAAAATAATTAAAACTTAAAATAATAATATAAATAATATAAATAATAAAATATTATTTAAGAATAATTCTATTAATAAAATAGAAGAGCTTATAAAAGAATTACAAGAAAAACTAAAAGAAAAATTAAAAGAAAAATTATAAAAAAGATCATGAAAAAGATTATAAAAAAGATCACAAGAAAAATTACAAGAAAAATTATAAAAAAATTATAAGAAAAATCAAGACTTATAAATATTACTATATATTTTTTTCTCCTAAATATAACTATTTATATTTAGATAATAAATATTAATATTATTTAAAGCTTTAAATTAAAATATAAAAAGTTATATTATTATTATTTACTTTTAGAATTTGAAAAAAATAATAAAAAAATAAGAATTTTTTTATATAATTATATTTATATATTATTTTATCTAATTATTTATAAATATAAAAAACTTATTTTAAAAGAAATTATTAATTTTATTACTAAAGTCTAAAAAGATATTAGTAATATTATTATAAAAAATTATTATAAAACTATTAATCAAGAACAAGTAAAGAAAAAAGAAAGTTAAAAAATAAGATTAATTTTATAATTATATTAATTAATAATTTTCTAGTTGAAACTAATTTAGAAATTTAATAATTAGTAAATTATATTAAAAAATATACTTATATAATTAATTAATCTATTTCAACTGAAAATTTATTAACTAATAAAGATATTATTAAATGATAATTAATAAATTTAATAATAATAATAATAAATTAATAATAATAAGAAATTGTCATTATTATCTTTAATTATTATTAAAGTTATTAAAATATTAGAAAAGTTATAAATTATCAAGAAAGTCTTAAATTAAAAAAGAATTTAATAAAAATAAATTAATTATATTATAAAAAAGACTTAAAGAATAATATTTTGAAAGAGAAATAAATAAAAAATAATCTTTATTTATTTATTTTTTAGTTATATTAATCAATTTAATATTAATATTATATTTTAAATTCAAATTTTTTTTATAAAAAAATTATAATAATAATATTAATAATAATATTAATAATATATATATATATATATATATATATATATATATATATATATATATATAATATTATATTTTATTAAATTATTAATAATATATATACTTAATTATATTTTATTAAACTTATAATAAAGAAATAATTTATAATACAAATTATTATTAAATCTGTAAAATATAAAATTTATAAAATATTTATATAATTTATAACTTTATAAAAATAATTTATATAAGTGATTAATAAAAATATATAATAGTAATTATAATATATTTGTACTTATATAAAAATCAAAGTAATATTAAAATAATTAGTAAAAATAAAATATAATTATATTAATTTTATAATTATATAAAAGATAATTATATAAAAATATAATCTTTTTATTATATAAGAGAAAGAAAAATTATCAAAAAGTTTATATAAAAGATCAAGATAATAATAAAATAATTAATTAGAAATTTATATAAAAAGTCAAGTTAAAAATAAATAAATTATTATAGTTAAAACTTAAAACTTTATTATAATTATAATAATTATTATTATTAAAAATACAAAATAGAAATAATATCTTTATATAAATAATTTATAATTATATAAATAAATAATAATTTATAATATATAAATACTTATATAGTAATATCTTCAGAAAATACTTATAAATATATAAATATAATAATATTATAAATTATAAATAGAAAAAAATACTATTTAATAAAATAAGAAAGAATAAAAATTCTATTAAAAATATCTTTTAAGACTAAAATAATTCAAGTAATTATATAATTTATCTTGATATTATAAATAATTATGACATAATAAATTATATAAAATATAGTATTATAATATAATATAATTTATAAATTAATTTATTATTAATTTTATTATATATTTTTTTCTTTAAAAATTAATATTCTTATTAATATTTTAATTCAAAAAATTTATAAGTTTTATGATATTATAAAGATTTTTTAAAGATTCTCAAGTAATATCATGAAATAGATAATTTAATTATTTTACTAAGTATAAGATTTATTATAAATAATTCTTTTATTCAAGATTAATTTGAATTTATATTTTTTTTATTTTAAATATAATAGCTTGTGGTAATATTAGAAAAATAAATTTTTTATTATTATTAGAATTATATAATTTTAATAATAAAATATTTAAGATAAGATATATTTTTATATATAATAATAAATTTAATTTATATATAATAGATAAAATAATATTAAGAGTTTAATAAATTTTAATATAAGTTTTTTTATTAAAGTATTACTTATTTATAAGATTAATAATATTCTAAATTAAAAATAAACTTATCTTTAATTTTAAATTTTTAATAATAATAATATTAATTAATATATTATTAATTTTAAGTCTTTATTAATAAACTTTTAATATTTTTAATTATATTATTTTAATATTAAATAAATTTATTAATAATAATAAATTTATTATCTGAAATGAGTATTAAAAATATAATAAGATATTGATTATAGTTTAATTTAAAAGATATAATTTTAATAAAGCTTATATAGAATTATTATAAGTAAATTTAATAATAATAAGATATTTATATTTATTTTAGTAATTCTAATTATAAATAAAGTAAATTTATAGTATTTTTTCTAAAATATAATTATTCTTTTTATCTAATTATTAGATTATAAGTAAAATATAATTAATATAACTAATTTAATTTGAAATTATAATATAAAATAATTTATATAATTTAAAAAAATTATTGAAAAATAGTTTAATAACTTAGAAATAGTTATAATTATATATATAAAAATAAAATAAATATATTTGGTAAAATAATATTACCGTAGTAGCATAAAAATCCCTAATTCCTTAATCTTTTCGTGGTTATGCAAAATTACATTTTCTTATAACTTTTATATTTTATAATTATTCCTATATTTTTATGTCATATAACTATCCCGTATTACTATATTTATTATCACATTTCTATATTTAGATATTATTTTATTTTTAGTTAGGATCTACATTTTTATTTTGTATTACG
>CAJVPS010000931.1:0-18595 GCA_910591765.1 Ambispora leptoticha | reverse complement strand
TACCAAATATTATATATAAAGTTATTAACCTACCACGAAATAACCTTTTCAAGGGGCACCAAAAATGGTAACAATATAGAAAATAAATCTCATTCTAATAGTAGTGATATAACTCGAGCTAAAATAGATAGTATGATAAAATTACAATTAGCTTTAGTGCCAACTACTTCTCTTCAGCCTACACAACCCACTTCTTCTCAAAGACAAGAAGGACAATTATTATGACCCAGTCAAATGGAACCAGGTAAAATATATCAGGATCCTAATTTATGCTTAAATGATCCAGAATGGCTTCGAATAGATGAGGCAACAGATCATCTTAGTGCTGTAGCAGATCCATCTTATCTGCAAACTTTCATGAATATAATTAGTAAAGGAGTGATAGATAGAATTATGTCTCTCTTACCTAAGAAGAAAAAAGAAACCTCTTCCATTACTGATGATATAGATGGAATCACAAAGAGTATGGCTGAGTTGTCGATAAATAAGGCTATATCCAAAGGTGTATCTAAAGGTATATTACAAGGAATGAAGAAAGTATATGTTATTAGTGTATCATCCAAATACCGCTGTTCAAAATGTTATAGAAGTGGTCATCATTCAAATTCTTCTAAATGTCCAAAAAATAAAAAGAAAAGCAGATCCAAGAAAAAAGGTAAGGTTAATATGGCTATCAATGACTCTGATTCCAATTCAGGTTCTGATTATAACTCTTCTAATAGCAATTTCGATTTTGGATCTAATTCTGATAATACATCCTCTGAAACTGAGAGTATGAATGTTAACATTTTCAGGGTAAAAAAAAAGTAAAACAAAAGAGTAAATCATCCTTTGCCGTATAGCCTAAAAAGAAATCAGATATGATTATTGACTCAGAAATTCAAAAAATTATTCTAGCCATGTTTAATGATCCAGAGATTATAGAAACGATTAAAAATAATATTAATAATATGAATATATCTATGACTCGAAGAGTCGCTCCTGAAGGGCCTGCAAAACCTGACTTTATAAATTATTGAGAGCCGGCTCTACCGTACGGCTCAGAAATACCTGATTCGGATAGGGAGGATGAAATGCTAAATGACCCTATGGAAATAGATTTCGTCTGTCGGAAAGAACTGGTAATTAGTATTGCAACTATATCAGTTAAAATCAAACGCTTAAAAATTCCGGCATTGGTACTAGATAGTAGCGCTGAACCTGCAATTATATCAAAAGATATTATTAAACGTGTAGACGGAAAAATAGATATATCAGAAAAATATGATCTTAGTGGCATCACTACTGTTCCAATGGAATCTGTTAGTATTACTTATAATTTACCAATAACATTTCCTCCAGATTTTACTATATGTGAAGATTTTGTAGTTGTACAAGTTCCTAAACTGATATTAATATTCCCAAATCCGCTTCTCAAAAAATATAAATATGCTGTAGATTAGGGTAACGATAAAATGAAGATTCATTATAATGGGAAAGATTTTATTATTCTAATTACTATGCACAAAGTCAAGAATAAACTTGAAGTAAATTGTGCTACTGCATCTCAGAATAATAAGTCATTGATATCCGATCAAATTTCTCAAGAGATAGATAGTGATAAGGGTGACAATATAACATTGGAGGAATGGCATGCTCCTGCAAACTTTAGTCCAGATTTTGATGATCTATTGTTAAAAAAAAATGCATGAGTTATGAGGAGTTAGAAAAATCACTATATGAGGTACTCAAATCCAATACTGAATTAATCAAGCTTAATAAAAAACTATGGGCTTATAACAAATCTGATATTGAAATGGTATGTAGGCTCGAAGAGCCATTGCTCTGCAATAGATTGCAAACTACTTTAGAAAAAACAAAAATAAATTAGTTGGAATCTAAGATCCTTTTCATCTTATGTTTAGCTTCTTCCTTTTCTTTACGATTTTGTGCAAGCTTAACTTGTAAGTCATCCATTTTATCTACTTTTTTTATTGGAATATCAGTTATACCAACTTTATTAGCTGAAAAGCTAGCCTCCATCCTAATAATATTGACTGAATCAGATACTTGAACAGATCTAGAGCTGGATCCTGATTTTCTTTTTTTTGACTTTCTATCCGAAGTATTATTTTCAGATATTATCTCAGAAGAAACAACACTATGTATTAGTTGCTGTTTATGTAAGGGTATACCTTTAGCATGTCTTTTCCAAATTTCATATATTCTACGAGTTGAAGTACTATATCTATTAGCCATTTCCCTGCATGCATTTTTAACTATCCCTCAAGATTGAATGATTTCCTTAATAGCTTCTGGTAATAAATAAGGAGTACCAGCATGATAATATTCTACAGTTATATGTTCCATCCTTTTTATAATTATAAAAAATTATCGAAAATTATTGGAAATTATTGGAAATGCTAAAACACATCTATATCTCTTATATTAAAAAATGACCGGTAATTATAGGTAATTACATACTTAATATTCAATAATTTTCTAAAAAAATCAGTAATTATCTATTATTGTTGAATTATATTGGAACGTAATTTCTTTGATAGCATTATCGATAAGTATATATGTGTTTCATATTTTGCTATTTTTCATAATATTTCTCTTTATTTAATATGGCCAATATAATAGATCTTAAAAAAGAATTATATAATGCCCTCCAAGATTCTTCTGAGATAGTTTCATACAATGCTAAATTGTAGGATAAGTATGAAAAACAAGAAAAAAAAATCAATTGGGAGAGAGGACAATGAGATCGGGATAGAAAGAAGTGGAGTAAAAAACTAGGAGGGACTAATACTGAGATCCAGAAATTACGTACTCATGATCTTGAACTTATTAAAGAGAACAGATATTTACAGATTGAAAATGCTCGCAAAGATATATCTCTTGCGGAATCCAAGGCTAAATATACTACAAAATTAGAGGAGATTAAATTGCTTCAGAATGGGATGAAATTATTGAAAGATAAGCTAGATTTATCTCAGAAAGACTCATCAAAGAAAAGGTCTGAAATCGACTCTCTCAAGTCTAAGATAGTTGAATTAGCTTTAAAAATTAGTGAATTGGAGCGTCTGAAACCTGAGGATATATCGGAATCTATAATCAGTAGAGATGATGAGAGGCAGAATCTCATTGTTCTCACAATAAAAAATACGCTGTGCGAGGAACAAAGTTCCATAATCAAGCCTGACAATATATCTGTAATTAATGAGGAATTAGTGATTCGAGATTATGTCTCATCTAGCAAAAATCTAAGTAAGTATTTTGTACATGGAAAAAGTATGTATCAAACTGAAAAAATCAATAATGATATCTCGACAGATACTAACACCTTTGGTACTTGCTTCACTAATGATAAGATTATCAAACTATCAAAAAATGATACTGAGACCAACTCTAAGGTAAGTAATGAAACTAGCATTAGCAAAATTAGTGAGGATAATATGTCCTCTTTGATTAAATTGAATACCCAGATGAGACCTAGTCTCGAGACTTTACCTCTTCCTGCTGTGGCAAACACTTTAATGTCACCACTATCAGTATATATTTTTCTTGCTCTATTAATTATTGCGGTTGTATAGTTTGTGAGACGCACATGGGGTGTAGGTAGGCTCGAAGAGCCATTGCTCTGCAGGTCCAAAGGGATGATCCTAAAAGGTCATAAAAGATGTGATCAGTTATTGGATACGTGGATTAGGTATTAGGAATTATCTATTTAAACTTCAATATTATTTATGTATAAAAAAAAATATTATTAATAATGTATAGCGGAGCTAGTATCTAAAGACACATAAGTATCTTAGTCGATTGTGGCGATCTTAGCTAAGAATACTATTACGAAGTAATAACTCGTTAGGTCTAACAATATAGATTAATGATATCATTGATGTCTGATGGATCATCTTTTTTACTGCCATATATGATTGATAATGCTTGAATCCGGATAATTTCAAGGCCAACCACCCTATGCCATGTATTCCAGAAATCTATTAATTCTCAACACTCTGATTCCAAATCATATAGAAATATATATTGTTCCAGAATTGCAATTTTGGGTTTGCGTTTTTGCGCCTGCGTAATTAAATCATACATCACATTTCTATATTCTACATTAAGCTTAGATAATTTTGAAAGTAGATCTAATAATTTCGAATGAATAGAATCTGCAATTTTATCTAATGCATTAAGATAATTATTATATCTAATAGAGAACCCTGAAGACCTGGTTATATCAGCTTTGCTAATACCAGGACATATTTTTTTGGCATGTGTAGTAGCATTTTCCCATAAATGGGAGATAATAGCTTCATCTTTTTTTAGTGCATCATGTAAATCTTTGATATATTTCTTAATCCATCTCTCTGCTGATTTCTGTTCTAATTCATCCTTTTTTGTCCAGAGTTCATCAGGAGCAGTAATGTTTATTAAAGATTCACAATCAGTAGGTGGTTCAAAATATTTATCACTATTTATAAATCTGGCACAGAGACCAACTACACTCTTCAGGTAATAATTAATATCTATCTTTTTGTTAAGTTTTTTCACCACATCTGGATATTCTATATAATCCCCTACTTTCCATGATATTTTCTTCCCATATTCATCATATTGATCTTCTCTTTCTACCATTATATACTCAAAATGCTCTCCAGGTTCTGGAATATTATAAAGATATAGATTGGGTATTAATTCTTTTTTTATAAGCTGTTTGGATTTCTCAATCTCACGAGCATGATTAGATTTAATTCGAGAGATGAAACATTTAACAGACTTATTATTTTTATCAGGTTTCCAAGCATAAGTTCAAACACATTCATTAATATCTATCTGAGATGAATATTTCACCATGTTTTTAAGGACCTCTTCAACAATCTGGTATAATGTTCTATTATTATTAATTTCTATAAATTCTCGCATAATTTCCTTACCTATTTTGCGAAAAAGCTTAGACTGTCCTCATTTCACAATATCTACGCCTCTAATAAATAGCTTATCTGGATTTGGATCAAAGTTAGATTCTTCTATATGTTTAATACCATAATATTTTTTCTTACCTGTAAATACTACTGGAAATAAAACCTCTTCATAAGCTATTTTGAGATAAGTATATCCATTATCTTCTTTCAGAAATTCATTTACCTCATCACGAAGCTCCCCCATTACTCTCATTAAAATTTTTACCATTTTATTTTAGTATTTTTCTTTCAAGATCCCATTTCCATTATCATAAGCTGTATCACATTCTTAGAAATATTCTTCTGGACAGACTAAATATAAAGAATCAGTATCTCCATATTTTATTTTGAACCCTTTATTTTTAACAAAATCTGCTACAAGCTTAATATTCCGTTGACTAGCTGATATAACCCCTCCAGCAAGTTGAAGTGAGAAGAAAGGTGATTCATTATTTCCAGCCTCACCATAGAATATATTCATATAAACTTTTAAAGCAGTCTGCTTTGAATTTAAACAGGCATGATCGAAGCAGACAGAGTTATATTCTACCATAAATTCATGGTTATTTTTATTAATAAAAGGATGTAATTTTTTAGTAAGTTTATCATAATTTTTCTCTTCTTCATTTTTCAAGATATATTCAATAGCCTCCAGTATCATTCACTCTCCTTCTATATTACTCAATATTAATTCCATATTTTCTTTTTTTTTCACTTAATGAAGCAAGATATTTCTTCATCTTATTCCACTTCGTAAGTAATTCTTTCAATACTATTACATAAAGTCCTTCCATTTCTGATTGATTTTCATGTTTTACTGACCATGCAATAATATCATGACCATTAAACTTGAATTCAATCCTATGGAGCTTCTTCCTACTATGTGCTACAGATATTGTATGGTCACGGGATAAAATTATTTTATCAGGAGAGAGATTATATGTCATAATAAGACTTGGATATAGTGATGCGTAATCAAGACCGGTTATAGGGTGTTTATTTTCAAGTCCCTTTTCTGGTGGAAATACATATGCCCCAGGATATTTATCACTTTCTGTTTGCTTTTGTGGAATCATGATATTTAAAATCCCTAGTTCCCATGCACGACTAGCTAAAAGGTTTTTTACCTTCATTCTATCAGCAAAATAATATGTATCAAATAAAGATAAAAATGATATAGAAACTTTCTCTCTATATTCATTGATTATATTATGCTTGACCATTAACCGCTGACAGCTAAGAGCATCGTTAATGCAGTATTCAGCCACTTCACGCATCTGCATAGCCGTTGTATTATTTATTTCTTTTAATGCTTTTTCATAATATTTATTTATATGGTGAATAGGTAAATCTACTTTGTTGTCGAGTTTACATTCTTCCAGATAAAACCCAAGACTATTTTTCTCAGCTTTAGAATATAATTTCTTAAAACAGGAATGGACATCAATAGTCACACACCCAGGGATTTTGAGATATTTTGAATGGAAGTTTGCATTGTTTATTTTTATCACATTATATTGATATTGCCATTTCATAATTTTTTCAATGCTTAATGGCTCCAGGGACATGTGATTAAATATCCATTTAAGAATTTCTAAATTCTTAGCTTTTTCTATGACAAAAGGCCAATCATATTGCGAGTCATTAAAACCTATCTGTATATTAGGAGCTAAATATTCCCAACATAATACAAATGCCTTAAGCAAATTGATTTGATTTTCACATATCACTGTGATCCACCTAGGATCTGATTTCATCTCCACATCAACTAAACATATTTGTGTCAATGAATTGGGATCATCTTTCCAATATATAGTCATACAAATCATAAAAACTCGATCCTCTTCATTTTTTGCTATAGGTAAATCTCCCATTCCACGGCTACTATGTGTTTCTATATCCCATGTAAGAACAAGTGTTTTATCTTGGAATAAAGCTTGAGCAATTAATTGGTTTTTATATTCATTCTCATCGATTGATTTATAATCATCTATAGGTACTCAAAATAAGTTTTTATTATGTATATAATTATATAATGTCGCCCAACTAGAAAGAGGCAGTCTTTTTTCACAGGCTATTTTTTGATAATAATACTTATAATTTAGATCATCAGATGCAGTTTCTAAGCCAGACTCACAAACTGCTTTCAACGTATTATATCGATCATATTGATTCCATATTGTTATACGAATGTATGGTTTTTTTTCTGTATGGTAACCACGAATTGGGAAAGCATTAATAATCTTGGTTCCAAATTTTGATGTTCCTTTGAGAGTTGTAGATATGATTTTAACTAAATTACTTTTAAATATAACTAGTGGTTCTTTATCTGGGATGATAACATCGAAAAAAGATTTGATACCTGTAATATCTACTCTAGCCTTTTGCCCATTGATTAATTTACCATAAATACATAGAATATATGTAGATACTCCATTTCTATATTCAGTAGCATCACTTATATCATCAGGCATAAAGTGTATAGGTTGTTTATTGGATAGGTTTTGTTGAAGAATAGCTGTTAACCCATTATCGCACTCTGAAATAATATCATTATGAGTTGGAATTCCAGGTAAAGTTTCTCTGCCCCCATACCGGATTACTTGTGCGCTTTGTTTACTCATTTTTGGTATTTGGTTTTTTTATTGGTATGTATTAATCTTTATTCAATTATATTATTACAAAATAGTTTGGAAAAGTTTAAATTATTTTTTCAGTCGGTACACAGAGATATCAAAAAAAATACATCAAGTTTTAGTGAGATGAATGAAGAGGATTGTGATCTCGATTAGTGAATACTTTGGATATATAAGTTCAGTAATATATTATAAGAATTATAGAAGTTATATACCCAGTTGATAATATGTTTTTGGGTAGATAAGTTCATACTTTGATGATATGTATTCAGGGTATATAAGTTTAGTAACTCTACTATGTAGAGAGAAAATGGGAGTTATATACCCGTTTTGATATATGTTTTTGAGATGTGTGATCGGGTGTGGTAATATGTGGTAATATATATAAGAAAAATGGTGGAACACTACACTTTTTTTGGAGTAGATATCTACTTACTTTAATGATATATCTTTAAGTATATAATTTCAGTAATATTATATAAGAAAAAACGAAGTTATATATCCAGTTGATAGTATGTCTTTGGGTATATGCTTGGAGTGTATAAGTTCAGTAATAATATATAAGAAAAAATGAAGTTATATACCACATCTGATAATATGTTTTCAGAGTAGCTAATTTCGGTAATATTATATAAGAAAAATAGCAAAAGGTTACCCTTTTAATGATAAGTTTCTGGATATATTTTTATGTATGTGATCATGATAGCTAACTTCAGTAATATATATAATAATTATGGGAGAAGGCTACCCATTTTAGTGATATGCTTCTGGATATGTTCTCATTTGAAACTGAAATTTAATAATAAATCTGTCATCAAAGATTTTTCGGTGACAGATAGCATACCTGATAATATGTTATAGCATACTCGATAGCAATTACGTGACATATATTTGATAGCATGTGTATAGTATATCCGATAGTAGAAACATAATATACTTGATAGTAATTATACAATACATATTTGATAACATATACCCGATAACATGACTCGATAGCATAATCAGATTTGTGTATATAGCATAACCAGATAGCGTGTATATAATATATGCAATAGTAATTAGATAGCATTTCCGATAGTAATTATGCAACGTATATTGATGGCATTCCCTAATAATATTTATGATATATGTATTGATAACAATTGTGCATACATGTTTGATAGCATACCTGATAGCATTAGCCCTCACAATAATGATATATAATTGGTTGCATCATCAGATATATATTTTTTTGCCTATATAAACCAACTGGCTATGACTACTAAGCTGGTATATATTATATCGCATGTGACAACGTGAGCATAAAATTGTCGTCATATTTTTTATAGATCATGGGTATCCAAATGTGACGACATGAACATAAATTCATCATCATATTTTTTATAGATCAATACTGATGACAGTATCACATTTCTGTCATCATGACACTGATGACGGTATCATATTTCTGTCGTCATGACACTGATGATGGTGTCGTATTTTTGTCGTCATGACACTGATGACGGTATCGCATTTCTGTCATCATGATACTGATGATGATATCGCATTTCTGTTGTCATGACACTGATGATGGTGTTGCATTTCTGTCATCATGACACATACCTAAGTGAGAATAACCTAGACTAAGTGAAAATAACATAATTATGTTATTTCCACTAAGGAAAATAAAATTTTGATTTATTTTCAAGTATAAAAATCTTTCTAAATGCATTTTAAAGACTGACTCCTGGACTTCTTGTAATGTATTTAGGAAGATTTTCTGTCTTTTAGATATTATTATTATCAATAAATAAGTTTTTTTTATATAATAAATACTAATAATTTATTAAAGTTATATAGATAATGGCTAGCATTATAATATTGATATAATATTAATATAGTATTAATAAAAATAGATAAAGTATATCATAAATTTTTTTACAGTCTAATAAAGTATAATAGTTATAGTAATCTGTTATATAAATAACAGATTATTTCTCTATTTTTTTATTACTTTATTCACTACTATATTTCTTTTTTATTCACTACTATTATTTTTTAATAATCATATCCAAATATTTTTACAGATCATCAAGATGATCTAAGAAATCTTCCAAAGGTGATTCTTCAAAATCAACTAATATAATATTATTCAATACAAAATAACTAAAAATACAAACTTCTAATCAAATAAAAGATCTATTTAGTCATATAGTTATGAAAAGTAAATAAAATTTTTTAAAATTTTTTTGTAATTGTAAAGATCATAAGAATTTTCTAATTAAATTTCTTAATCTTATTTCAATAAATTCAAAATCCTGATAATTAACTCTATTTTCTCCTATATTTACTATTTTATCTTCATAATCTGTTTTTTTGTCTGCTATTTTACCTGTTACTTTATCTACTATTTCATTTACTATTTTACTTGTTGCTTCATCTTTATCAGATTAGTAAATTGATATCTGCAAAAAACTGTATAGAGATATTATAAATAAATATTTTTGCTAATTTCTTTCTATTACATATAATAGATGATAAAGATAGATATAAAGAAATTATAGATCTTACCATGATTTTTCTTCTTTTACCATCTTGTTCTTCTACATAACAATTTGCTCTATCTAATCATTCATTATTTAGCAATGATATAAAGATTAATAATATTAGGTATTCTTCATTATCAACTTAATTTTCACCTATTCAAATATCAAATAATAAAAGATCTTTGATCTATGAAAAATTCAAGCATATAATAAATATTCTAAATAAAAAAATTGATAGTATATATCATCTCTGTTAATTTTTAGATGATCAAGCACAGAAATAAATCAAATTAATTAAAAAATTAATCATTATTAATAAACTATCTGAAATATTCTAGAAGATACTTATCTTTAATTATTTTCAAAGTCAAAAATTAATCTGCAAGATTTACTAAAGTTCTTTTTTCTATTATTTTATATAACAAGTATACAAAAAGATAGCCAAGAAGTTAATCCCTATAATTTTCTTTTCAACCTTCAAGAAATATTGATAAATGTTAGAAAAATATTTAGCAAAAAATACTAAAGATTATATTAATAGTCTGGATCATAATACGTAAATATCTATGTTCACAGAAAAATATATTTATCAAATTTACCATAAATTATATAAATCTATAAATTTTTTACTAATTATTTTTGTTTGATAATTTTAAATAAGAGTAAAATACCATAATAAATATAATAACTATACTTTTACTATTCAAAATACTATCTTTTTAACATTTAATGAAAAGAAGTTAGTAAGAATCAATAAAAATATATTTTCTATCTGTCTCGTCAAATAAAAAAGGAATAAGAAAACTCAAACTGCATATAAAAATCTCTTTCAAATAATAAATTACTTACAAATATCAGTTACATGATATTTAAGAAATATAAAGAAAAAGTATTATCATTGATATACTGTGCATTTGTTCTAGCTATCTGTGATATTCTTCTTAATCTGTCAAGTTCAGGAATCAAATACAAAAATAGATTAGTAGCATCAAAAAGGTAATAATATATAAAAATTTAATTAATTAGATTAAAGAATTAAGTGATCAGCTAATACTAATAATATTATAAATATAAGAAAAGTTAAGATAATATTTATTTACTTGAGAGAAATTATAGTTATATAATTTTAACTAGTGATAGAAATCATAACTAGCCATAACTTTGTCATAATTTTCTGATTGGCTATCATAACTCTGTTGCAATTTTCTGATTGACTACCACAAGTTACAACTAGTTAAGGAGCTATTTTTAGTTTTAACAAAACAAATTCATAAATAATGATTGATCAACTAGTTGAAATATTAATAAAAAAATTATTTTATTTACAAATCTTTTATTATTTAGTTTAGAACAAATATATAAATATTAATATAATAATAATAACTAAGATTAAGAATACAAGAAATAAATAAAAATATAATCTTATATATTAAAGATATTTATATGCTATTCTAGAAAATTATTTTTACATATACTTATCCAGATACATACTATATAGAGCAATTTGTAAAAGGCTTAAAATCAGAGTTATCTTTCATATAAATAAATCTAGTCCTGCAGATCTAGATGCAGTAATTAAAAGTAGTCAATATCAAGTTAAGCTATAGATAAACCTATCAAAATTCTCTGAATCTTCTGTCTTTTATGCTGTAAAATCTTAATATTCTATTTAATAATTCAAGCTCAATAATAAATATAAGTAAAGCTATAGCTGACTTAACTGAATAAGTCAAGAAATTATCTGCTCAGTCCAATCAAAACTCTAATACTTACCCTAATAATGGTAAAACTTACTATAATTATAATAAAAACAGATATATAGCTAAAATAATAATGATATCACAAATATAAAATATTTTCAGTATCAATCTCTGGTCTTCTTTTTTTGTTTGCGGCAGCCCTAAGATCATTGTGTCTGGCTGTGAACACCGTGACGATAGATAGATCCTCTGCAAGTTCGCCTGTGTCTGGATCTGTTGACTCAACATCCGTACCGAGAACCACGAGTTTGACATCGTGTTTCTGAAAAATCCACTCGACGAGCTCATGTGCGAATCGGCACAATCGGTAACCATAACTTCCTCGAGATTTCCTGCGTACACTCGTTCCAGAATGAACACGAATCCTCGTCGTTTCCAGTCGACGTCAGTAACGATCAGGAAATTTAGAAGTGAGGTATGCACGCTGCAGTAAAATATTTTTTTAGAAATTGATGTCGATCAATGCCGATTGTCAATAACAATGTGGTGTTGTAAAAACCAAATAACGTTCGTTCTAGTCGCTTTCGTGCATTATTTTAATGCATCAACTCTTCAAAAACTACTCTCGTTTATAAACTAATAAATTATACCACGTAATATAAGATATACATACACAACAATAAAAACCAACCTTTCAAAACTAAGCTTGCTTTTTTTGAAATGGATATCGATATAAAAGATGATGAAAATGCATCAACACAATGGACTTTCTCTCATAGCTTTCCCTTACCGTACCGTGTGTTAATTTTAATTTGTATTGGACTCTGGGCTTGGGGTTCGAATTTGCAAATATTATCGTGGTTTGGAATTGATGTTCATATGCTATTATCTACTTCAAATCAATATACCGAAAAGAGACCTCCAACCTCTTATAAATCTGTATATTTATTAGCTACGATATTGTCTGCGTGGGTGGGATTTAATTTAATGACATTTTGGTGGTTAACTGATGGTGATCCCGCTGCAATAGCCAATTGGACTGCTGTCCCTTTATTTTGTTACTTAATGATGATAACTATCGTGGTTTGTCCATTTAATATACTGATTCGACGAGAAAGAATGCGATTTTTGAGGTAACTACTTATTAATATCGTTGTCTCATCAGATATTCAGGTGATTATAATTTAATTAATAATTTGATTTCAGGTGCCTAAATCGAGTTTTATTTTTTAAATATGGGTCAGAAGTTCTTTTTGTGGATGGGATAATGGCAGATATTTTGACGAGTTACGCTAAAGTTTTGGGAGATTTGTACGTTACCGGATGTATCTTGCTTTTCCATAATTTTGAGGAAGCCGGCATTTTTTCAGAGAATAGATGTTGGAGTTACGTGATCGCTCCCTTTTTTACTAGGTAAATTACCATGATTGTTACGATTTTCTTCTTTATATTGTATTACTTATTATTAATTGTAATATCTGGATTATGAAAACTTAATAGCATACCATATATAATTCGTTTTCGTCAATGTTTGTCAGAATATATGAAATCGAGTTTTCATAAAAAACGACATTTATTTAATACCCTCAAATATGCGTCGGCTTTTCCAGTCATTTTTTTATCGGCTTTGCAAAAAAGATATGATTTTGCAACATTAGATTCTGACACTGTTACTTTTGGACAATCAACTTTATATAATTTATGGTAGCTACGAAAGATAATCATTTTATTCTTTTGAAAACTCTAAATCAGTTATTAATTAACAGCATTTACATTAGGTTACTTTCCGTAGCTTTCAATTCAATATATTCTTTCTATTGGGATATAGAAAAGGACTGGGAACTTCATTTTTTCACATCCGGATCTTCCCAAAAAATAAGTTCTGGTCGTTTCTCCTTGAAAATTCCAAACTTTAAACTTCGACAACCAATGCAATTCAAATGGCCAATAGTATATTACCTTGCTATGCTGACTGATTTCTTACTTCGATTTACATGGTCTCTTAAACTTTCATCACATTTGCATGTGGTTACTGAATTGGAGGCTCGTGTTTTTCTGATGGAATGTTTGGAAGTTGGACGAAGATGGTTATGGATATTTTTCAAGATGGAAAAAACATGGATACAAGAACAAAAAACTTTAGGATATGAGTTGAAGGGTAATGGCTTTATACCACATAATAATAATAACAACAACAACAATAATAATACTAATACTAATACTAATATTACTACTACTACTACTACTACTACTACTACTACTACTACTAATAATAATAATAATGATAATGGCGGGACCATAATAGGAATGTCCGAATTACATCACAAGGGTGATGAAAATTTATTACTATAAGAACTCTTCGACTAGTTTTATACTTATTCGATTAGAATTAATTAAATTAATAGAACTAAATTAAAATTTCTTTTTTCAATAAAAGTCACATGATATGATAATCATTGTTGGTGAAAGTTTGCCCTAGAAATATTACTTTACTTTTCGAATGGATGTAAATCCCTTTCCAACTTCACCGCGCATAGCGAATACTCGAAAACCAATTACAACAAAAGAAAGTCCTTCAATATCTTCTCCTAATTCAACTGTATTTGCTTCTTTTCTTGAGCAAGATTTCGATCCAAAAGCATGGGTAAATACTGCATTATCTAGCGGCAGACTCAAGTCAACTTCGTCAAATACTTCCTCTATTTCAAAACGACGCCGTTCTTCAACAACCACAAATACACCCACTGACTTGAATCATGGTGAAAAGCTTAACAGGGCACAACTTTCGTTGCTTTCAAGTCACACGGCAGTTCTTGTTGAGAAGTTAGAGTATTTAAACCAGGAAATTTCTAATCGTCTTGAGCGCACCGTTGAAAATGTGGTGAAAAGCATGCCAAATGTAATTTCAGAATTAAACGTCTTAAAAGAAGATACCGGAAAATTGAAAATCAATCTTTCCACCGTTCAACAGCACCTTGGTGATGTTGAAGGCAATACCGGTATCGCTTTAGATCGACTTCGATACCTAGATTTGGTAAAGACGCGTATGGAAGCTTCACGTGCAGTATTACGCGAAGCTGAAAACTGGTCAAGTCTTGAAGCAGAAGCCAGTACTATATTTGCCTCGCAGGATTATCAGAAAGCCAGTGTTCGACTTCAAGAAGCAGAGAAAAGTTTGGCGATTTTCCAGAATACGCCAGAATATGAGGAAAGAAGAAAGTTATTAACAGAATTACAGAATCAATTAGAGGCAACTGTTAGTCCCCAATTAATCGCAGCATTGAATCAACACGATGTCAAAGTTTGTCAAAAATTTTACGTTATTTTTGACCAAATTGGACGAAAAAAGGCTTTCTGCAATTACTATTATGGATCAAGAAAGGCTCCTCTTGTTCAACTATGGCAAGGATCATTAGTTTTAGAAGGTGGGGCTTCTTTAGAAGGAATCGTCAATAGTAACAGTAATAACAATGGTGATGATGACGATAATACAAAAGACACTAGATTCGTCGATTTTTTAAAAAAATTCTATGACGAATGTTTTGTGGTGTTAAATGAAGAGTACACATGGTGTGGTAGCGTGTTTCCCGATGCAAATGAAACATTGGCTGCGTTGATTGAAAATATATTCAATTCGATTAAACCTCCAGTGACTGTACGCTTGGCTGAATTAGTTGATTACTATCATTATCAATGTTTACCCCAAATTATTGAAGCATTCACAGTAAGCGAGAATTTTGGCCGAAAAATAGAGCACATGCTACAAAAATCAATTCAAACTCCTAAATTATCGCACACCGTTGAAGTAAAATGGGGTCAATCAGTTTTTGAACCCTTTTCAATATATCAGCATGATTATGCAGCATATGAGAAAAACTATCTGATTGCAATGCTAAAAAAAATTCTATCGTCAAATATTAAAACATCAACCGTTGACTTATCACGCGTGATTTTAGACACTAGTGGGAAGCTATTTAATTTGGTGGATGACGGTTTATCACGATGTATGAAATTCACACATGGATTTGGTAGTGTTGGCTTAATTGAAACATTAAACCAATTTTTCGAGATTTCAATTAAAGAATATTTTATGCTTTTAAACAAGTTACGTGCTGAATGTGGACTGGATCTGAAAGAATCGAATCGACCATCTAATAATAATAATGAACTTTTTGCTAAATCTTTTTCTGGTCCTGCCTCGAATTTGAGTTTGGAGGATGATTTTGATCAAGATAATCTTGCGCATGAAGATTGGTCAAATTTCCAAATTGGCTTGCGATTACTGGCTACATGTCGCACATTTTCAGAAAAACTCGATTCATTTGAACATAAAACCGCTGAAACTCTGTTAAAGATAAATGAACTAATTCAGAGTGCAGATATACATAATGACAAAACAAACACAAAATTGCATTGGTATGAACAACGACGACCTTCTTTTCAGGACGTCACTACTTCTATAGGAACAAAGGCATCAATAGGTCTCTTACAAGAATCTCCGCTTAATAGTTATCAATTACGCGAATTAATTTCGAGCCTTGAAGAAAATTATGCCATTATTGAGGAACAAGAAGACGAGGATGAAAAACTTGAGATAAAAAATAATCAAAAAGCTAAAAAAGAACAATATTTATTATTTCGACCTACTATAGAAATTCTTGATCAATTTATTCGGGGATGTCAACGCTTTATATTTGACACGATTTTCTTACCCATCGTTAAACATCTCTCCAATATTAGTAAAATGGAAGTCTGGAAAGCAGCACCAGAGTCAACTAAACAACGCTCTGTATTGAACTTGGAAATTCCAACTTTTAGTTTATCGCCTAGTGAGTATATAACTCGCATTGGTGAGCACCTGTTAACGTTACCACAACAATTTGAGGTTTATGCGGATGACAAATCATTGGCTTTTTCAATTTCTTCGTTACCATACAATGACGATACTGAGGATTTTGTTGACGATGACAAAATAGAAACAATGACAATCACTCAAAAATCCACAGAGCAAAAGTCACCTTTAATATCAAATTTAGAATCGGATACAGCACAAAATACTGAACAACAAGAAAATGTCAAAGAAACAATTACAGTAACACACGCTTGGATCACATCAATTGCACGTGGAACAATGTTTGCATTAGTGGAAAAGATTTTATCCATTCCACAATTATCCAAGCATGGCACTCGACAACTACTCACCGATCTTGGTTATCTGACTAATGTTTTATCGGCTCTTGATATTTCTGCAGTGGATGAACTTTTGCAAATATACAAGATGTTGGAAATGGAAGAAGAGCAAGTAGTTAAATTTATCTCTCAAATTAATAATAATAAAGAAGATTTTGAGTTTGACTTGAAAAATAAAGAAATAATGATCAAAGTTGCAGCTATAAGAGGATTTTAGATTTTATATAATGATCAATTTATTATGAATCATGATCAAATTTATTAATAATATAAAATTTAAATAAATAAAATGGTAATATTTTTTATCAGATTTTTTGAGAGTTATTCTAATTGCAATATAATTACAAAAATATTTATTATATTTTAAGTTTATTATATATTTATCTCTATCTTAAATTTTAAATAATTTCTTTTGAAATTTGAAATTATATCAGATTAATTCTTTATTTATAATATTATCTTGAGAATTTAAATATATATCATACTTATCTAGAAATAGAATAATTCTGATAAGCTTTTCTAAAAAAAGAAGTTATATTATATTTTATAGAGTTATAAGTATTCTAATTTAAAGCATATATTCAGATAATTAAATAATTAAGATTCAAAAAACAAAACAAATTGTAATACTTAATAATATTTTTAAATATTTTGAATTTTTATCAAACTTATTATTAACAAAAAGAATTCAAATAGATCTAATTTTATTTTATTTAAATATAATAAAAAATAATTTGTAAATTAATAACAAGACTTAATAAATCTATTATGTAAGTTAATAATAAAATATCTGCAAAATATTTTGATTAAATAAAAATAATAAGTTAACTAATTTGAAGAATATTATTTAAATTAATAAGATTAATAAGAAAATATATAGTTAGATTTTTTTATAATTATTATACTTGAAAAAATAAAATTAGATAATTAAAGAGAGATATAACTATAGAAAGATTTTTTTAATTAAAAATAATAATATATTATTATAATATAAATTTTTTTTTTTTTTTTTTTATTATTTATTTTATATTTATATTTTTATTAAATAATTATTTAATTATATTTTTATTAAATAATAATTAAAATAATAATATTATTTTAATAAAATTAATATAAATTAATTAAGAATTAAATTATAATAGAAGTAATATAAATAATATAATAAAAATAATTTTAAAATATATAAAAGTAATATATTTTAATTATAAAATTTAATATAAAATAAAATATATAATAATAATTAATTATATAATTAAAGAAATATTACATATTATATAATATATAAATTTTATAAAATTAAAATATATTTTTTATATAATATATTATTTAATTAAATTATTATTAAGTTATAATCAAAAGCAATAAATTTAGCTTTTGAGTTATTACTTTTGATTGTTATTGTAAGTATTATTTTAGTTTTATTAAAAAATAATTATTAAAATTTTCATATTTAATTTTCATATTTGCAAAATTTTTATATTTAAAATTTTAATATTATTATATAAACTTTTTTAATTATATTAAAATATAATAAATTTTATATTTATAAAATCTTTATAATTTTATATTAAAAATTTTATAATATTTTTAAA
>CAJVPS010000930.1:0-18607 GCA_910591765.1 Ambispora leptoticha | reverse complement strand
GGCTGAGGAGCGCCAGCTGTTCCATATAAATGATGAGGTGGAGGATGTGAAGGAGGAAGATGAGGAGGTGGTGGTGGGGGGGATGGTCCTATAGTAACCAATAATGACTCCGTTCCCTAACTTAAAAAAAAATTAAAATAAAAAATGCTCTTAAGAGGATTTTTTATTTTAATTATTTGTTCAAAAGTTATAAGATTTTTTGTAAGCTAGCTAAAAGTAAATATCTTATGCTATCTCGCACTGTATATAAAAAATAAAATATTTTAAAATTTGGTATCTTGTGATATATCATGTAAAAGCAGCCAATGAAATATATCATGTGAAATTTAACAGCTTCGCGTTTCGCGAGATTTATCTATAATTTGAGATTGTGAATATGTAATTTAATATAACTAGATTAGATACACTATATACTGAGAGTTTAATTAAAATAGAACAGCTTAACAGGAACATTAGTGTATTAATTTGTGTCGCAGCGCCACAACAATAATTGAGTATAATAATAACCAAAAATAAAAATCAAGCAAAGATTAATATTTGTATGTCAGTAGCAAGATTTACATGATTGTTAATGGATTTTAAGCTTCTAAAACAATGTTACAGAAACAAGCTTCATAATAAATTCACAATTTCAGAAATCACGACCACCCACTAATTGCAAGACTTTTCCATCATCTCGACGTCTTTCCAAAATTTCTCGTAACCGATCCGCCAATTCAGCCTTTTCGCCCGTGATACAAATGTTGGGATTAACTTCATAATGGAAAGTTAATTG
Source organism: Ambispora leptoticha (assembly GCA_910591765.1). Taxonomy (NCBI): domain Eukaryota; kingdom Fungi; phylum Glomeromycota; class Glomeromycetes; order Archaeosporales; family Ambisporaceae; genus Ambispora; species Ambispora leptoticha. The sequence goes on along the minus strand of CAJVPS010000930.1, from coordinate 17,832 downwards.
TAGTTTAAGTGTCGCCGTTGATAATAAAGCAACGCGTCTTGGGTCAATGATGAATGGAATACGATTTGGATTCTTCTGTTGTTTAGGTGCAATGCAGTAAAGAAGGTGTCGATGATTTAGATAATCACGGCATTCCTGAGGAACAGTGAGCTGATGCAGATTCTTGCTCCTTGATTCTCGGACAAAAGTTCGAAGACCATACATCGTGATGCTAGTTCCCTCCAAAGCTAGCTGTTCAAGGACTTCAAAATACCGAAGAATGTAAAAAGAACGATCAGTAATGTGAATATTGTTGGCTAGATCCAATTGTTTAAGTGAGTTTTTAAGGGCGACTAAATTCGCGATTCCTTCGTCACTGATTGAAGTGTTGTCGAGATACAATTGCTCCAAAGATTGAAGAGAGTGAAGGTGAATTAAATAAGGATCGGAGATAGGCATATCGCTGAGTTTCAGCCATTTGAGCGATTGAAAACTGTTTGGCTGCGAGAAGATCGAAAGAATCGCGCAAACATTCTGTATTTTGCGATTTTCAAACTCTTTACTCGTGTTTGTGTCTGAATTCTCGGCAGTAAGCTTTTCTCGGATATTTTCACTTATTCTTTCAAAAGTGGATGTAAGCTCCATAGTGGCTACTGCTTCGATTGCACGAAATTCTGGAAGCATATATTGATCCAAATAACCTACACAAAGATCAGATTAAGGAAGAATTTAAATTCTAATGCATCAATAAAATGAACAAACTTAAAAGATGTTATGTTACCATTTCTTTCAAGCCATAAGTAAATTATTTCGACATTGTCGGGCAATCCATCTGCATCGCCTTCATCTTTTGCCAGTTGTGCTTTGACATGGGCGGATTTGTACTTTCCGATTCGACTCATCAACTTTCTAATTGACTTCGCGTCATTAAGATAAATTGGTCCATGAAGTAATTGTTTATAATGGTTGGCGGCATCTGTATTGAAGTTTAGTCGAAAGAAATTTTGTAAATAATAAATTAAGAAAGAAGTAAAGTCTAGCCAATTATTTACGTTTAGCTTCTTGAACCTCTTCTTCCAGTTGACGAAGCCTTTTCTGATAATAGTCACGTTCATCATCTACTCTCATTCTTTTAGATGGTGTAGTTGATGGATTGAGTGGGAAAAAAGGAATTATTTCGCCTTTTACTGTTGGTGGCGTTTCTACGATTTCATCTAATTCTTGAATCTTGTCAGACAAAACTGATGGAGTGAATTCAGATACCGGAGATTCTTTGGTAAGAAATTGCGGCGTAGGTGTATATTCTACAGAAGCCGCACCTGATGTTCTTGTTGATGATGCTTTAATTGTTGAATTCGAATCCTCTGAGCCTTCATCTTGCTTTGGGGTGATGAGAGAAGCCAAATCACTAGAGTCGATATTTTTAAATAACGGAGACTCTTTGGCGAGAAAACTTGTCAATGGGGTATCTTCAAATTGGAGATTTGGAGTTCCAGAATTTTCGGTCACGATAGGTTTGGAATTTGGTGTAAGTTTAGAATATTCTCTTGTCTCGTCAATTGCAGACGATTTCTTGTATCTTTCCATAATATTATCCAAATGGTGTGAAGAATTTTTGATTTCTGAATCGTCATTTTCATTGATATAAGAAAACTGAGTATTACTTTTATCAATCAGTGGGGTTCTGACTTTTGGACTTTTAACTTTTGAAGGAGTACGATGTTTCGAAGGTGTTCCTGATCTACTTGATTTGCGAGTTGTAGTTCGTCTTTTCGGAGTGAGAGTAGGATCATCGTCCCCTTTTATCTTGAGATTTTGGGAGGAAAGACGGGTATCTTTTTTTCCCAAAGAAACACGAGACGTTGACTTGACCTGATTAAATTCAAGATTAATATTCTCTGCACGATTCTCTGATTTGTCAAACATGTAGCTACTTGGTTTATTTGCAAATTCGAAAATTGTTTCTTGAGCAGCATTCTCATCAAAGGGCAATTCTTTATGAGTTTTTCTTTGAGAGGGAAGACGTAGTCTCGTAGTATTATTAATATTTATGCTTTCATTACCATCAAGCGAAACTTTTCGTAGCTGTTGAGTCTTCCTTTCGGCTCTATAAAGTTCCGAACCCAAGCTCATTCCCTCCAATTTATTATCTTTTTCTCGTCTAAGGTTGCTAGTAGTCTTTGTCTTGCTTTCAGTTTTGTTTTGAGGAATGTAAACTGTTGGAAGTAGTTTCTCGGTGCGCTCCATTTCTTGGGCCAAATTCGAGAGTGCCTGTGTTCTCCTCTCAGCACGATCCAACTCACGGTCTAGAGAAGTGAGTGGTTGTTGTGAACGGGGTTGACGGTAAGTCTGCCTCATGCGTGAAATATTGCCTTTACTAGAGTCCATGGTGTTGTTTGAAAAAAGTTTATTTTTAACGCGTCTTATGATCCATTTTATTGCATAAACTCAAGATTGACGCGTCATAATGTTATGCATGCACAAATTTTTATTGATTCTTGTAATTTTTTTAGATATCTAAATAATGTACAATTTTTAGTAATGGTTCGTCTTTTTTTTTTTTTTTTGGTAAACTACTCCAAGGACACGCGTAATTACGTTATTATTAATCACATATAATTATGATAAGAATATTTTGTAAATGAGTTGTTAAGAATAATAATGTATGAGATGAAAAATGGAGGAAACAGAAAAGCAAAGCATTAAGAGACAATAAAAAGAAAAATTTTAAGATAAAGAATAATATATACTAATAAACATATATATACTAGTATTAAATGTGATGATATACAAGAATTTAAATATATGTGTATATATTTAAAAATAATGATAAGTGTCATTCGAAGGTAAAATTAACAGCTTTTTAATCATAACTGATCTCTTAAAATTCCAAAGTCTCTGGCGCTCATTCCCCTTCGAAGATTATTATTATTATTATTAACATTAGCATTAGCATTGTTAGTAGTAGTAGTATTAGTAGCAGCATTATTATTAATATTATTACTACTGCTATTTACCACTCCCGGTTCTTGATACCATAATGACTGTGTATTACTGCCATTACTAACAACACCATTTAGTCCCCATATTTCTGAACTAATATTGTTATTACTGTCATTAGATGCAGAAGCAGGGTTTGGATGTGTGGTGGTGCTCGTAGTCGTTGTTTTTGATGTTGATGTAACACTATGATTATTCTTATTACTATTAATATTACTGTTACTTGTATTAGGTATCCCGATCATAGAATGTTCATTTATTGTTTCTGTAGCAGTGGTTGCCGTTGTTGTATTTCTTCTTATTGGTGGCCACTCATGTTCGCTAACTGTATGCCGATGTGCATTGGGACGTGATGAAGAAGCAGGAGCAATTGGAGGTGGACGCGGAGATGTTTGTTTGGACTTTGTTTGTACCTGTTGAGATGTGTCATTACCTACTTTCGTTTGGTTTATTGTATTACTTTTTTTCAATATAAATTCACGCGTATTAAGATACAACAGTGCACTAAACACACGCACATATTCTCAATCCACGTAGAAAACTATGTTATACATGACATGGATTGATTAGAAAAATTAAAAAAAAAAAACACTAACCGCCTGGTAAAGCCGAAAACAAAGAGTTCGAAAAATACGAGGTTGCTGTTTCTATAGGAGTTGCAAGACTTTGTCGCCGACTTGTCATTGATAAAGGTACTTCATCTCCACGTAGCACACTTGGTCCAACACCGAATCCTGGAGGTGGTGATCTTGTACGCATTTCCATGGGCTGCGAAACATTAGAAGCGGATCCCCTTCGCGGTCTTTGAATAGGTGCAGGTCGCTGTATAGTCTTTGAATTCGCACTATTTGGTGGTTGAATGACATGTGAATCTTCATGATGTGTCGAGAGTCGGCGAGAATGACCGATCGGAGGTAAGGGAGAATTTGGAACAACGTTATTTGTCGATGGTTGTCCAATCACTTGAGTACCTAGATTAAATGTTTGTGCACTCAGTGGACCTTGTGCTCCACCACCCAAAGGTAACACACCACCAAATCCGGTAGGTTGGTTAGTCCCTAATGTTGATGGGACACCCGCATTAATACTAGCACCACCGCCACCAACAACACTAGCATTACCCCCGCTGATTACTGAATCGTTAAGAATAGATAAATTCGAAGAAGTAACAGATGACGGTGAGGGAGGAACAGGTAAATGTGGATTTACAGTTATAGGATTATAACCACGAGGTGGTGGTGGTGGCGGCATATTCTGTCTCATTTGCTGATGATGTGGATGGAGCACTGGTGGACCATGATGTTGTGGCACCATGCCAATTGGCCCCAATCCTGTAGCAAATAAAGAGGATTGAGGATTTATACCGGGAATAGTGTTCGTTTGGGGTTGTGGTGGAAGGGAAGGGTTTATTATTTTTTTATTATTAGTGTAGAGTTCATTTATAATGTCATTAGTATGACCATTCAGGCCACTTAGTCCTTGTGCACCAAATGGAGGTGGCTGAGGAGCGCCAGCTGTTCCATATAAATGATGAGGTGGAGGATGTGAAGGAGGAAGATGAGGAGGTGGTGGTGGTGGCTGATTGACGGGAAGTTGCTGAGGGGCTTCGTGAGTTGGATAATTTATCCAATTTATTGCTCCCCCGTTTGTCATTTGACCTACAGCTTTTGTTTGAACACCTATTTGACTTGAGGACGATGAAGGTGGCTGTGATTGAGGTAGTTGCTGTGGCTGTTGCTGTAGCGGTGGCTGACCAATAGGTGCTATTGTTCTCTGTTGGGGAGGAGGTTGTGATTGCGGTTTCCTGTCAAAGTGCTGCCTCGGAGGTGGCGGCAATGTAGCAGTTCTTTGTTGTTGCTGCTGCTGTTGTTGATGCTGCAACTTTTCTTTTTCTTTCTCCTCTCTCTCCTTCCGTTCTTTTTCTTCCCGCTCTTTTCGTTCTTTTGCTTCTCGTTCCAGCCGTTCTTTTTCTTCATTTTCTCTCCGTATTCTTTCTTCACGTTCCTTTCGCTCACGCTCTTCACGTTCTTTACGCTCTTTCTCTTCCCTTATCTTCCTTTCTTTCTCTTGTCGTTCTTTTCTTTCACGTTCTTCGCGTTCCTTGCGCTCTTTAGCTTCCTGTTCTTTTCGAGCACGTTCCTCTCTCTCTTTACGCTCTCTCTCTTCTCGTTCTTTGCGTTCTTTTGCTTCTTGCTCTTTTCGACGCCGCTCCTCTTTCTCTTTTTCCTCACGTGCTTTTCGTCGTTTTTCCTCCTCTTTTTTTAGCCTCTCTTCCTCCTTAGCACGCCTTTCTGCTTCTTTGCGTAAGCGTTCTTCCTCTCGACGTTTACGTTCTTCTTCTGCTTTTCGTTCACGCTCTGCTTTTAAGGCAGCTTCTTCTGCGAGCCTTTCAGCTTCTTTTCGAGCACGCTCTTCCTCTTTTTGTTGTTTTTGAGCACTAGAGAATCAATATTAATTATTTTACTTTGATAAAATAAATATTTAAAACATTGCAAGTAGATATCCTTTTTCAAATGTGTTTTGGTAATTACCGCTTCTTTGCATTTTTTTTTTCTTTCTCTTTTAACTTTTTCTGTTCACGTTCTTCTTTTAGTCGATTTTCTTCTTCTAATTCTTCCAAGAATTTTTTTTGTCGTTCTTGTGCAACCTATTAAAAAAATAATAAATCATATTAATAATTCGAAACATTATATATTTTGTTCTCTTTGAATAAAATCTATGATAGAATATAAGAAAAATCGTCCACCTTTTCTTTATATGCATTTAGTACTCGCTGCTCGAACATTTTTGCTGCAAATATCTGGAACATTTGTTTGCTCTCTTTCATACGCTGTTCCTCTGTGATATTATCCTAAATATAAAGAAAAACATTTTACAATTTAGAGATGACAACAAATATAAATAACACCAGAGAAACTGGCAAAAAAATTAATCAAACCTCTTCAGCATCATATTCCTCATCTTCGTCATATTCCTCATCCTCATCATCATAATCACGAGACATTGCGACTTCTTCTTCCCGCTGCATTCGTTTTTCGGCAAGAGTCTCCATCATTTCGAGAAACTTTTTGCCATCATTTTTTAATAGATCATCGGCTACGGTTAAAATGCCACCTAGACAGATAAAATAAAATATTCGGCATCAGAACTTTTTAATTAAACAAATTTTATTGCACACACAAATTAAATTTAATAAATGACCTTTGACAGTCAGACTATTTCCAAATTGAAATAATTCTCTCCGTGTATCACTGCCATTTTCACTACCCTCATATTCATCATCATCCTCTTCTTCATAATCGTCGTCGTCTTCATCATCATCATCTTCATCATATTCTCCTCCATTTTCTTCAGAAATAACCATGGATGACATTGAATTGCTAAGATCATTTTGTTGTTCTTGTTGGTTTGCATAACGTTCTAACTCGTCATAATATGCATCGTAAAGGATCTCAAGCTCTTCCTCAATAGCGGTTCTGAAAAGAAACGAGATGCGCAATTAGATATCTAATGAAATTTAGAGCATATTATATAACACCTGCAAAGAAATAGCGAAAAAAATAGATCGAATTGGACTAGACTTTCAACGGAATTGGCAAAAAATAATTTTTTTTTAAAAAAAATAACAAGTAAAGAATAATTCATAAGACAAACCTCTTCTTTCCACAACCGGAACAAGAACATGGAGACTTTTGTTGTTCCTTCATTTTTTTTAAAACCATTTCTTTTTCTACTTTTAATAGACTCCGTCTTTCTTCTTCACCTAACTGCAGCCAAAATTCACGTATCCGTTGACGTTCTTCATTATTATTGGTATTCCAGATACCATCTTTACGGGATTTATGAGGATGATTTTGATGGGTATTTGGATGAACATCATTAGGCATTTGACTCATTGAGATATTAGATTTATTTTTCTTCTTCTTCTTTTTTTTCTTTGAAGGTGCGGTGGTGGTTGCATTATTACTACTATTGTTATTATTATTATTATTATTACTATTGTTGTGACTTTCTTCGCTGTCGAAATTGGCAACCAAGTCCTTCCGTGGAAAAGGAATTTCAGGAGCTTCTGGATCATAACCATCATCGTCTGAATAAAACTCGTCTAGATCTTCATCAATTTCGTCAGGTAAATCCAATTCAATGGTATAATTATTTGATGAATTGTTTGAAGCCTGAATACCTGTGTCATTTTCGCCCAGATCGCCATCTTCATTATTCTCAACGCCGACTTTTCTCTTTCCCTTCTTTTTCTTTTTCTTCTTCACCGCACCATTTTGCGTTTGGTGTGACGAGGCTAACGCATCAAAATCCTGACCCGGGGGTGAGGATAATGGCGATTGATTCGTTGGGGAAAGTTCTTTAACAATGTTCATGCATTTGGTTCCTTTCTTGTTATAAATTACAGCTTGTTTAGCGAAATTTATGGGTGGATGAGGTAGAGTCTCTTCGGGCGGAAAAGTGTGAGAGGTCGCCATCATAATTGCCTTATAGTCAACTATGGGTACCAGGTTTCTTTCTATTCAGATCTATCAGGTAAAATTTTCAACAAAAAAATCTATTCAACAACTCGCAAAACAAGTAACTCGACGTAGATTTATTTATGATGGTGCTTTATTTAAATATCGGGCCGCAAATCGAATAATACAGATACTTACGAGTTGTGTGTATGTATATGAGAGTGTGTAGTGGTGGGTTTTGAATACTTTCTTATAATTAAGAGAGGCGCGTTTAAAAAAACTCGACTATCAGTGTGTGACTTGAAGGTATATATTTATATATATATATATATATATATTATTTTTCTTTGGGCAAACACTTAGTACGCAGGACATCCCCTCCACTAATAATTGTGAGAGATTATTCACGAACTATACTATATATGTCATTGTGCTGCGGATCAGCTGTGTCAACGTGCTCAGAAAAAAAAGTATTGTATTTGTATGGTGTTGTGTGATGATGATGAGATGATTGAAGCGTATTATTATTTATCATTATTATGGTTGTTCATGGCGTTAAAAAATCATCGTGTTGTAATTAGGGTTACTAAAGCCCATATTGATTGAATACGTTACAGGCGCTTTTAATTATTAAGGGTTTTTAAAAAAAAATAATAATAATTCTTTTTCTTAAATTGTTGATGATGAATAATTAATCCTTTAAAGTTTTACGTGTGTGATTGTTCATTGTCACTGCGAGTAGCGCATTAGTAAACGACGACACGCTGACTCTTAGCAGCTTTCGGCTTTTTTCATCCATCTTTAAAATTCAATCTTATGCCAATCTACGTGTGTTATTATTATTATTATTCCATCAAAAATATTCTTGGAGAATTAATAAAATGCATTATTTGTAAAAAATGTATGTATTTAATGTTGGCTTTACATACAACATATTGAAACTTACTTTCATGTTTTAATAATTGATAATAAGTACTTAACTATCATAAAATGAACCTCATATTAACGTAATACAAAGTTCTACGGTATCAAGGGAAGACTTTTTTTAAGGTGATCTTTTTTAAAGCTGCTTAATCTCCGAGTACGAATTATATGAAAGATTAAAAGACAACCTCGATAAACCGAGATGGTCGTTGGAAGTTTGTAGTACAACCACTTTTATCATCAGTTGTATATGTACGCGCGCACCATCTGCACCAAATATTATCACATGATATATTCAGAAACCCATCGTCAAAGACACGTTGGTTATTATTCTCTATCCAATACAAACCCTTACCTTTTATGTATTTCAACGTTTACTCACCGTCTTGAAATTATCTTTCCCATTACCTAACGATTAATTTTTTCTTGGTTCCGATTTTTCAAAAGACATTTTGATATGAACAGCAGCATAGCAAATAAAGTTACAATACAGCCAAATATGGCTGGCACCACCACACAGACATCTACAATACAAGTGACAAAGCAAACAGGCGCGACGACCCTGTTTGACCTGGAACCTGTTGTTCCAACGCCATCCAACATTGAAACCATCACATCTAACAACTTACCACTACCAATAGCAGTAGGTCATAATAGTATCTCAACGCAGCAACCTACTTCTCCAAAAGCACCGCCGGGCACAGTATACGGCGCGGTTTACTCTGGTGTGCCTGTCTACGAATGCATAGTAAATGACGTCGCCGTAATGCGACGACGTCCGGATTCTTATTTGAACGCTACACAGATCCTCAAGGTGGCGGGACTGGAAAAGGGAAAACGTACGAAAATTATTGAGAAGGAGGTGCTTATGGGTGAACACGAGAAAGTGCAAGGAGGTTATGGCAAGTACCAGGGAACCTGGTAAGCGTAGAATCTAGTTTAACATTATCGATCGGGCCGTGATTCTGTAACTATGACTTGAAGATTTATTTTTGTAATATATCGTCAAGCATCAGATATAGCATTGAAGCTTTCATGCGCATTATTTTATTTTTCTGACAATGATCTTGAACTTTATCTCTGCACTTTGTATCATCCAGGGTTCCATACGAACGTGGGAAGGAATTGGCAGAACAATACGGGGTATTCGAAATCTTGAAACCAATTCTAGAATATAAACCACCTCGACCAGATGTACTCATTAGCGCATCTACATCCCCGTCAATATCATTCGCTAATTATGCACCAACAAAGGAAAATGATGTGCAGTCACAAGTGTTCAAAGAACAATCATTTATCGAACATTTGGATAAGGAGAGCTTAATCAGTGAATCAGCAATCAGCGGAGAATCAATTCTCAATGAGCATGGAGAGAAAGAACAATCGACTGAAGATACGGGTTTCGAAGATAGTTCAAGTAATGCTGAAAGGGTTGGAGAATTCGAGCATTCGTTAGGGGAAAGCGAAGTTGAGGAAATCATAGTCAGAAAACATGAAAGCGTGATAAAAAAACAAGATAACCAAGAATGCGAGAACGGAAATCATGCGGTAGTAGAAGATGAACGCGTGATTCAAGAACGCGAAAATGAAAAGCGCGTTGAGCACGAACGCGAAGCTGCGCAACACGTCATCGACGATCACGAAGATATAATACCACAACGCAGAGAATCAAAGGGTAAGGAACCGGAAGTCGTGTCTACATTAAGTGAAGAAGGATCATTGGCAATTTCTCAAACACAGACTCAAATAAATGGATCCTTCGAATATCAAAAGTCATCACCGGAAGAATCAAGCGGCATACTATTACCTTTAGATCTCCACGATTCGGATACTCCTACCCGAAATTATCTGTTAACCTTAATATTTAACGATAATCCGGAACAAATGCCAAGTCCCATTCAAATCAATTCAGAGATTGATTTTGATATAAATCAATCAATAGACGCGTATGGACATTCGATGCTTCATTGGGCGGCTGCACTAGGGAGATGTCAAGCGCTTGAGCTATTGTTGACAAAAGGCGCCAATGTGAATCAGACAAATTCTGCAGGGGAATCTGCATTAATACGTGCAGTTACATGGACAAATAATTATGAACATGGGACTTTCCCTGTGGTATTAAATCTTCTTCACGATACCATCCCACTCACGGATAATAATAATCGAACCGTATTTCATCATATTGCAATGATGGCCGAGAAAGAGGCGCATGTTTCCTCTGCAGAATACTACATGGAATGTTTGATGCATTGGATAATACAAAATGCAGAAGGGAATTTGTCATCAATCTTAAATCATCAAGATAAATTTGGTAACACAGCGCTAATTATTGCTGCAAAGGCAAATAACGTCAAGATAGTACAGATGTTGGAACAAACGGGAGCTAGCCGTCTAATCGAGAATAATATTGGATTAGATGTCGGAGATTTTAGTGTGGTAGCGGCAGAAGAAATGAAAGTTGATGAATCGATGGTAAATCTTTGATCTTGATTTGAACTTTTGAATAAAAAAATTTATAAATCAATTGATAAACAGGTTCAAGGAAGCGAGGTCGCTAGTAATTCCATCACGACTAACGGTACATGTTACAACTCGCGGGAACGCAGCAGAGAAATTGTAGAATGCAAGTGTCTTACTTAGAGTTAAATCAGTATGCCATTTTTACTGATAATGATTTACTAAATTTTTTTAATTAATTTACATTAGCTCTCCAAAAGATTGTCGATGAAGCGGAAGAGGAATATTTAGAACAATTAAATAGTAAAGACCAGATGATTGAAGAGACGCGTAGGGAAGTCTATGCGAAACACGCAATTCTAGATCAAACGAACGAAAAGATTCAATATTATCGACAAAAAGAGAGGGAGATTTATGAAATTGAATCGCGGATACGATATCTCGAGAAAACATTGAAGGACGAACAAGATGTGGCTCGCAAACGTGCAAGGTATGATAATAATACTAATGGATATCAAGGTTCACGACTAGTCGACACATCCATTGTTGAATTGGCGGTCCCTGCGAAGACAGAGATAACTTTGACTGCGCCTATGATTACTTCATCCGGAATGTCCACATCTCTTCCAAAGCCTGTGCCATTTGCATTATCCTCTAAGGATGCTGCACGACCAACACAAACAATAACAGAACCTACATCTACATCGATAACAGACTCTTCTGCGATCAACGAATCTAAACAGCTCCAAGCGAAATTAGCAGCTTTTACTAACGGAGAAGCTGAAATCCAACAAGAAATTGCGGCGATTAATCGAAACACAGCAGACATTGAAGCAAAATATAAAGCGATAATCGCATCCTGCTGCGGTATTGAACCTGATCAAGTGGACAGTTTACTCGACAGTTTATTACTTGCTGTTGAGAGCGATGGCTCTGACGTTGACATTGATAAGATGATGACCTTGATGCAAGCTGCCGATCAAGTGGAAATGGAATCATAAATAAGTTGCATACAGAAATTAGCAAACAAATCTACATACAAATGACATTCATTTAAAGACATTCATTGTTTTTTCTTGATAACAAAAACATTATTAATTGCGAAACTCATAATAATAAGCATCAAGTCTTTATATTTGTTATTTACAGTTCTCTCACTTTTATTAACACATAAAATCATTATCTGGTTGTAAAAAGTTTGTGTATATATTACTTTCTTACTTGATAGCTCGCTTTATGCTTTGCCTTTTGTTCTCGATTTTTTTTCCGATTAGTGTGTAAATAATTTTCATCTATTATACATATAAATTATATATATATTACTACCACCATCACACATCACATTATATACGTGTTATATATCTTTTCCATCATTATTTACGATAGAATTTAGACTAGTATTTTTTTTTATTAATGATATCGTCACTGTTTAAGAAAACAAAAAATTATATAAATAACACGATGTCATCGTTCACCTTCAATCCGAATAAAATCTTTCAATGATGTGTATTATTTATTATAATATTTTAATTATCAATAAACAATGTTATAAAATTTAATAATAATATCTTTGGATTTAGATTTTATGCGAAAATGATATAAAGAAAAGACATCTTACCAGCATCACTTGGAAAAAAACGTTCCGGCAATTACGCATCTATCTTTATCGGCCGCATCTTTCCAAACTTCAACCCATTCGAAACCATTCTCATATAAAACCTCCTTGACATTTTTTACTTGATTCTCTCCTCCAATCTCCATTACCACTCTCGGAATAATATCAGTATTCATTTTTTCAATGTCTTGCTTTCTCAATAAAGGTAATCCGAGAGCCAATTTGGCAATTCTTTGGTGAAATGAAGTCCCGTCTTCATTATCGGCTATTAAAGCTCGTTTATCCTCCCACAACTTGATTTCGTTGCTCACCATTTCATATTCTGCACGAGTTACGTAAGGCGGATTAGATACTATCAAATCAAAACCGTTACCATCATAATTGTTATTATAATCATTATCATCCCCGCTCCCGCTAGTATTGCATCTTTTCACAAATTCAGATAACTCCTTATTACTCGATTTCATAATATCGAGATTCGATAATATAACACGATTATGGGGATTGTGTACGCTTATGTTTCTTTGAGCCAGTAATAGTGCGTCTGATGCATTATCTATTGCATGGACTGTGCAAGTATCAGGTGGAAGATTATGTGCTAGCGCAAGTGCTATGCATCCCGAACCGGTGCAAATGTCTAGAATTCTGAATGGGCGTCTTGGTTTTCTTTTTGGTGTATCATCATCAGGTGATTGATTAGTCTCGAGATGAGAATTCAAGAGGTTTGCGAGAGAACAAGTCCATTCTTCTGTTTCCCATCTGAGCAAAAATCAGAATACTGATTCATAATAAACAAAAAATCACAAACACGAAAGACTACCTTGGAATTAAGACTGGCGGTCTTGTGATAATCTCTAGATTCAAAAATGGTTGCGTTCCTAAAAATACAAGCCGCATTGTTTATTTGTATAAATTGAAATCTAACATAAATTTATTATTCGCGTACCTAGAATATATTGCAATGGTTTCGACTGCTCAACACGCTGACTCACCAAGGCAGACAGAATTTCTTTTTCTTCAAGAGACATGATTTTCCATGCTTCATCTGTTGTTTGTGGAATATTGTCTATATTAAATAAGAATTATCATAAGAATTTATCCTTTTAATGCAAAGAATTTAAAATACAGTAAAAAATAATTATTACTGCTGTAAACAGATGAATCTTTTTCCCGTAGCTGTTGACCCCGCTGTCGTAAATTGGTTACAACATGCAACGACAACCACTTTAATTCTTGTTGTGCGCACTCGTATGAGTTTTCACAGACTGGCAGGAGTTTTAGGATTAATGAAGAGGTGGCAGGACGCGCATTGGATGATTCGATTTGTAGAAATCGTAAAGATTGTTTGAAAGTGATGGTGATTTTTTGCAATTTTAAGCCTGAAAGCACACGTAACATTTTATTTTTATTATCAACTATTTATTAAACTTCATAAATACTATATTTTACGCACACCACACACTCCCCCCAAACGCTATCATATAGAAGATTTTCTTGCGCACTGTGCCTTTGCAATGCGCAAGAAGTTCCAAAAATTTCAAAATCTCACTGCAGTGAGGCGCCCACACGGAAACCTTTAGTAAAAGGCGAAAGGTTTATACGGATGCGAGCACCTCGTGAGAAAGGTAGGAAAAATATAAATGAGGTCACCATGCTTTTATATAAAATACAAAAAAAGGAGTCAAAAATTTGAAATTGTGGGTTTCTTCGGAGAGATTTGATTGGTAGTCGATCTTTAAAATTAAAGTCCGGGGATAATGATTTTTTTATTGGATTTCCTCAGAAATTTTTTGTCGACGAGTCATGTCTATTCTTTCGCGTCGAGCCTCCAGTCTTGCCGTTAACTCATCTCTCCCATATATTTATCTCTCACAAATACCCTATGCAAAGGCACTTTCTCTACAATCACACCTTGTCACTCGTCGTTTAAAAGCTCGAAAGCAACTTCAATCCCCCTCATCTTTGACAACAGAGGAAAACGCGCGGTTACAACATATAGCCAACACTGACATTCTACTTTTATTACAACATCCACCTACATATACAACCGGTAGACGTGATAGAAAAAGAGCTGAAGGAGACGTTAATAATGTCGGGTCTGAGGAGAAAAGGTTACGAGAGTTTGGTGCAGAGTATTTTGAAGTTGGGTTTTAATTGGTGCATTTTTATTGTCTTATGCTTAACAAAAAAAGAAGTAATTTTTCGATAATTTCATGAATATTAATTGCTGTTGAGTGTCACTTTTTCCTTTTGAATTAAAGACTTTACGTGGTGGACAAACTACATTTCATGGCCCTGGTCAATTAATTGGTTACCCGATACTCAATTTACAAAACTACAAGGTAAAAAAAAAGCATTTGTTATCTCTTTAACTGCACTTGATCAAATTTGAGATTTAATCACTTTTATTTTATTAAACAAGCAAGCTCTCTGTTAAATGTTATGTGGCTGCTATTGAGCGTGTGATAATTGAAACTTGTGACGCGTTTGGAATAAAGGCCCAAACGTCTGAGCATACAGGTGTGTGGACAGATGGTGAAAAAATATGTGCAATTGGTAAGAAAAAATTTGTCTTTGTACTTTTTGTTCTTGGATGTTGTTTTGAATTTTATTACGGTATGTTAAATTTAGGAATTCAAGTACAACGATATATAACCTCACACGGATTCGCACTGAATTGTAATACTGATCTGAGTTGGTTTGACCATATTATTCCATGTGGATTGGTTGACAAAAAAGTGACCTCGATGACGAAACAAATCGCGAAACAACAACAGATTGAGTTTGCTGATAAAGAGACTAATCAATTGCAAAGAAAAAAACGAGAGATGTCTGTTGAAATTGTTTTGCCTGTTCTTACTGAGAAGTTTGGGAATATGTTTGAAAGGAGCATGCATCCGTTGGGGTGTTTTGATGATTCTGAAATAGGATTGCGACGTGTTATTAGTGAATCTATATCGAAATAAAATTTGATCATTTTTATATAAATAATGCATTACTGAGAGTATTTATTAGATTTATAGTAATATTTATTAGATTTATAGTAATAATCAATAAAGTTATTTACCCTAATTCACAAACCAGGTTGCTATTCTTCATTTAAGCAAACAAAAATAAATATTTGCTGGATTTTGGCCTTAAATATATATATTTCAGCTAACGTGTCCGAGTGGTTAAGGAGCCAGACTTAAGATCTGGTACGCGACAGCGTGCGTGGGTTCAAACCCCACCGTTAGCATTTGACTTACATATTATGATTTATACTTTGTTAACTTTTTTAGGATAAAAAAAGTCATCGATTCGTCACACTACCTAAAGAGGAATGTGAATAAGAAAACAAATAACTTGCCAATCGTATATTTAATGGGAAAAATTCCCGTGATCCAAGTATGTATAAAGAGAAATGATCACAACATATTTTCTTTTTATTAAAAAATTTCTTCTGCATATTGAACAATCTCAGTAATGATATATATTTGACTCTCGTTGTGTTATGCTTAATGTCAGTCAACGTTAAACATAATGCTATTTGTCAAGTTCGCTTGTTAAAGTTAAGTCCAATTTCAATTTCTATCCCTATACATGAACAAAGACTCGTGTATAATTCAAGAAGAATAATGCGAATTTAGCTATACAATATACAGCTAAATGACGCGACGAAAAGGTTTAGTTATTCTATTAGAAATTTCATGTGTACTATATATGAAAGCAAATCGAGAATTGGCGTTTCTGCTATTTTAATTTAATAATCTGACAATGTCGAAACTAATATTTTGCTGTCAAAAGTGCAAATTCTTTTCGGCTGCTGAAAATAAGTGCGGTTTGGAAAATTTGACAAGATTCAGACATCATATTTTTAATTCCTCAGCAGCATGATTATTTTCTGGCAGCCAAGAAATTATTTTGTGTTTTCATAACTTTTAATTCGGCAACCTGACAAGTTTCACCAGCTGTATCGGCCCAAAAATAAGTTAGGACATTAACTTCGATGATGATTCGTCATGGGCAAGTAATCTTTTACTTGATTTAGAGCATTGATACAATTCGCTTATAGGTGAAATCGAAATTTTGACAGGTTGAGTCAATTTTTTCTTTAGTTTATAACAAAATCTCAAAAGTTTCTTATCCAGAATCGCGACATTTTTTTTTTGGTATGGAATTTCAAAATTTTATTTTGCTAAGATCTGGTAAGGGAGTGACAAATATTAGCTAATACACAATGACTTTCGATATAAAGGAGACTAATTAAGACCTCGATATAACGGATAAAGGTCCAAACCAACCATAATAAATCTCGCTCAATATAACGGACTTACTAATAAACTCATGATATAGCGGGATTTATCTCTAATTGCCCGAACCCATCTGTTATATCGAGAGTCGCTGTGTATATACCTTGCCCCCTTCTGAGATGTCACATGCACAAAATACACGTGAGGTGTGATCAATTAGATCAGTTGAGGGGGAGGGGGTAGACCCTCTAGTAAATCGAAATCAGCTGATTTCTATCCATCTCCTAGACATCTTTTATTTCATGAAATATGTACTTTGATAGATATCAAGTGAAATCAAGTATTTGTCCTTGTATTGAAATTTAATCTTTATTGTTGCTACATTCTGATTAAAGTGATAAATAATTTAAAATTTGTATAAAATACAGTAGAAATACTTTTCAGAATAAAGCTAAAAATAAAAACTTAAGTAGTATCTGATAAGTAATAAAAACGCGTCGAAAACTTACTACGCGTTTTGCTAATAGAATAAAAAATAATATATATATATATATATACATGTATATAGTATATAAAAAGGGGAGTGGTTAATATATACAGGTATACGGTGGATTAGTATATATATATAAAAATGTAGAATAATTTGAAATACAATTGACGCTTATCTAAAAATGAAAATGCGTTGATTTTTTTATGGATTTTTGGCCTCGCTTGTCATAGAATTTATGCAGTATTTGGTTTCTTTTTGATAGATTATTTGGTTTTTTTTTTATCATGAGTGAGAAACGATGAATTCATAACGTCTTTTCTTGCTTGGTTAGGGTTAATACTATATATCTATACAATGGTGATGGAGTTGAGGATGTTGTTTAAATTAAGATGATTTTTACCTTGAACCGTGAAAGCATACCATAGAGAAAATCAATAAAGAGGAAAAGAGTCAACCTAAAGAATAACTTTATAGAATTATTAAAACATCATTTTTCAAATTTTTTGTTATATATTATCATTTTGACTTTAATATATTTTTGATGCATATTTCTGTATTTTTGAGTTTTAATATCTTTTTAATCCTACGTGTTCACGAAAAAATGTGGCGGAGATTCGAAGAACTTCGGTGGTACGTTCTGCGATAAAAGGATTTGTCCAGTCGCCTAACGAGCCA
>CAJVPS010000929.1:0-18612 GCA_910591765.1 Ambispora leptoticha | reverse complement strand
GTTTTACTTACGAGCATTTGCAACTTTGTTCGTAACGCTTCCATTTAGGTGTAATAATATCAGTTTCTATGATCTCGATCCATCCATCTGGTCGAGCAACCCTTTTCATTTTGGAAAACTTTCTCATTCCATTGTGTTTATGTGCCAACATGAATGTTACATGAACTAAATCGAAAGGCGAATCCTCAAATTGTAATCCATCTACACATTATACTGAATAAACTTCATATTTGGAGTAAGATCTGATGGAAAAACTGAAGATAAGTCTTTTCATACAAACTTCGAATCTGAATTTTGCTGTTCCAATATCCTATTTTTTACGAATTATTAATCTTTTTACCAAAATCCAAATTTCAGATCCACATCTGTTCATTATATAAAAAATTAAAGAAAAATGATACCATATTAAGAAACACATAGCCCAAATACATATCCAAGATCAATAACATGAGTTCCTTGCTTTAGCTTCTCTTCAACAGGTGAATTAAACAATCCTTCCCAAATATCTTTATTGTTATAATTTTATATAGCATATCATACAAAAGTTTTTTTTACCACCATGATATCTTCATCATTCGCACTTATATAAGGTGAATCCAAAAGATTATGATATCGTTTACCATTATAAGACGGTACTTTATGTTTCCACCTTCTTTTCAAAATGAAGTTTAGAAGAGAGCAACCTATCGTATATACATACACATGTACGTGTAATTCAGTATTTGTAATACATTATCGGGCAATATATTCTTAATCTTAAAATTGAAGTGCAAATAGAATTCTTTGAGTACTGATTTGTGTGCAAATTGTAACGTCCATATTGTTACATGTTACATGTATTATAAGCTTGTGACTAAGCAAGAACGTACATTTACATGTACATGTACTGAAAACTCGCGCAAATAAAGTTAAACAAAATGACAAGCGACTTATTATTAACTTTACATTCAAACAAGTTGGCCAAATTTTACGAAAGGAGCAATTTTTGTGATATTTCGATTATTGTCGGTGATGGGCAAGATTTACAGACCTTTACCGCACATTCGTCTATTTTAATGGCGCAATCACAATATTTTGCCGTCGCACTTTCTGATACATGGGTGAAACGAGAACCAAATAAAATGATTGTCTTTAAGAAACCAAATATTTCGCCTCGTGTTTTTGAAATTTTATTGAGGTAAATAAATGATGACTTGTATTGATACATGTATATAGTAAATAAAATTTATTTTATGATGGGTTAGATATATGTATTGTGGCAAGATCGACTTGAAGGAACATGGAGTGCCGGCACTTTTAGACTTGTTGATTGCTGCGGATGAGCTAGTTCTTGACGAATTGCTTGAATACATTCAAAACCTTCTTTTGGAGCATCATATCGAGTCGATGACTGAAAATTTCTCCTTGATTAATCAAGTCGTATTCGAACATGACTCTTTTACGAAACTTCATAAATTTTGTACAGATATTACATATCAAAATCCTGTCGCTATTTTCCAATCAAATGATTTTACAAAACTTCAAGAAAACGTATTAGTTTCTTTACTTAAACGGGATGATTTGAATCTTCAAGAAATTGCAATTTGGGAGAAAGTTCTTGAATGGGGAACTGCTCAATCTTTCAATTCGGAGAATGTTGATTTTACAAGCCCCGCGGAGAAATGGACACAAAACGAATTTACAGAATTGAAATTTACACTTAAACGATGTTTACCATTGATCCATTTTTTCCACATAAATTCTGTTGACTTTTATAATAAAGTAATGCCCTATTCGAAACTCTTATCAGCAAAACTATACAAAGATTTATTGCATCATTATTTGGTTCCAGGAAGCGAAGTTCTCCAAGCTAACAAACATCCTATTCGAAATTTAAGTAAAATACTTGTCCGAAACCAAATCAACAAAATACGTGAATGGATAAAGTCTCAAGATACAA
Source organism: Ambispora leptoticha (assembly GCA_910591765.1). Classification (NCBI taxonomy): domain Eukaryota; kingdom Fungi; phylum Glomeromycota; class Glomeromycetes; order Archaeosporales; family Ambisporaceae; genus Ambispora; species Ambispora leptoticha. The sequence continues at coordinate 16,673 of CAJVPS010000929.1, read as the reverse complement.
AATTAGCTCATCCATTTGATTTAAAGCTTTTATTACGAGGTAGTCGAGATGGATTAACTGCAGCTGATTTTCATCGACTATGTGATAACGTGGGTCCAACAATAATTGTGATTAAGGTTAAAGGTTCAGAAAAAATAATTGGTGGATATAACCCATTGGAATGGAATTCAACCAATAGATGGTACAAGACGGAAAATAGCTTTTTGTTTAACTTTGACTCGAATGAATCCGATGGATTTATAAGTGAGACTAAACAAAAAATCTATAGTATTTACTGTAATAGAGTATATGGACCAACCTTTGGAGTTGGACATGATTTGAATTTATTTAATCCACATAGTGATAACTATTGTCGAAAATCTTCATATGAACACGCTCTGTTGAGCTCTGATGATACAAGCACTATTTTTAGTGTTGATGATTATGAAGTCTTTCAAATTTTGCAAAAATAGTTTAACAAAATTTTCTTCGTTATCTTACAAATTTATAAAATATACTACATAATCTGAGAGTTTGTACAAAAATAAGTATTTGTTAAAATTCTCTAAAGAATTTATTTTAAACTCTATTTAAATTTACTTAAAATGATGAAATATTCGAATTAACAACCAGCAATTACACTTGGCAGAAGAAAGTTACCGTACACTTTATTAACTTAACAATTACTAAATGTGACAGTTAATATTTGATACCTTGTAGACCTACAGTCAACCGCAAAAGTATCCGATCCCTTCTAACTTTCCATAGATCATGTATTATGCACCAAATTTTTCCGAGCACAAAAAACATTGCAAATGCTGATCATGATACCTTTTATAGATTGGTAGAGCTTCTATATTAGTATATTCATAAACTTTCATGCCCAAATACAGTAAATCGGTCACATTAGGACATAATATCTCAACGTCTAGTAATCCAATTTGAGTGAGAAATAATACCATAAAATTTGCCTAATCTAGGCAAATCGAATTGTGGTATTTTCAGATCACTAGATATTTAGATAAAGTGAACAATTCATATTTATCAATCAATTTTTCATTAGAAATTGATCACCAGAAAAAAGAATCAGTCGATTTATGACATAGTATCTTGACCTCCAGTGATCTGATTCATTTTGATTAGTGTCAAAAAAAATGAATCTGCTACTTTAAGATGCAATATTTTGATGTCCAGTGATCCAATTTGAACAAAAATAATACTGTTTGATTTGTCTGACTATATGAATCAAATGGTCATATTTTTATTCAAATCAGGTTACCGGATATCAAAAATTAGATTATAAGATATTGAGATGTGTATTATGAAATAACTGATTATATTTGGGATGTGAAAATTTATGAACATACAATATCTGTTATAGAAGCTCCACCAATCTATAAAAGATATCATGATTGGTATTTGTAATATTCTTTGTGCTTGGAAAAATTTAGTGCCTTATACATAATCTATAAAAAGTTAAGGGGGGGGGGAAGAGGAGTCAGATACTTCTGTGAAAAACTGTACATTAATTTTTAACATATATCTGGATAAATATGTAGTGACATATTTTTGATTTATTTATTATTAATTCTGTACAAGTTTTTTAAAGTTAGCCTTTTCACACTGTTCTAATTTATTTTATAAATATTTAATTAAATGAATTTTGTTATGTTATGAATCAATTTAATATATTTTAATTTCTTTCTGAGAAATCTTGGTTTCTTATATTATCTGTTATATAAATAGAATATTATTTGATTAAAAAATTAATAGATATGAATTTGAATTTATAATAATAAAATCATTATCAGATTTTGAAAGTCATTGATATTAATTATTAATATTTTTATTAATTATTAATTAATAATAATAATTTCTATTGTAAAAATATTGATATACTAATATAAAAATTAAGTTATTTCTAATAAAAATCATTCAAATTTTAATTACTCTTTATAATTTCTTATATTAAATAAAAATACTCTAAATTAACTTTTTATACTATTTTAATTATTTTATTATACTTTAATTTAATTATAAATAAAATATAACTTTACTAAAAAAACTAAAATAAAATTATTATTTTTAAAAAAAGATATTTTAAATATTATTACTATCAATTTATAATATTATAACTTGAAATTATATAAGCAAATTACTCTAGATTTGATAAATATATATTCTAAATTTCATAAAAATTAAATAAAAATATTAAGATTCAAAGTTAGTAATTAAATTATTTACTATATAATTTTGTATTAATTTTAGTTAAATTTTATATAATAAAATTTAAGAAATAATAATTTAAAAAATTTATTATTATTATTTAAATTTTTTTATAAAGATATATAATAAAAATTTTTATATTTAAATAAATCTCAATATCTAATAACTTAATTATAATAATTCTGAATAATAGATTTTATTAAGAATTATTATAAAGTATAAAGAGTTAAAAGAGAATAATTAAATTAACTAAAATAAGAAAAAGATAAATATTAGTAAAGATTCCAAGATTTATATTAATATTTATAAATATTATTATAAAAGAATATTAAATTACAAAAATAATTTAAAAAGAAATAATTAATAAAAGAAAAGAATAAAATAAATTAAAAGATTTATAATAATAAATAAGTAAAGTTACTATTAATTAAAGAAAATTAAACTAAAATATAAAATAACTATATTAAATAAAAATATAAATCAAGTTTAATTAATTAAAATTCAAAATTATAAGAATAACTAATCAAAAAAATTATATTAAAAATATATAAATCTCAAAATTAAAATATCAAAGTCAAAAATTTAAATCAAAATTAATATAATATTCTAATAAAAATTCAAAATTAATATTATATAATTAAAAAAATAAAATTAAGTAAGAAAAAGAATACTAGTATAATTAAAAAAATTGAAAAATTACTATTATTATGATAACAAGCTTTTTAATTATATTTTTCAAATAATTCAATTCAAAATTATTTATTTTAATTTGAGAAAGCAGATTCTTTTATATATTTTTCAAATATAAAAATTATTATAATATTATTAATTAATACTATTTAATATATAAATTGTAATTTTATATTAAGATTTTAATATTAATATTATTATAATAATATAAATTTCTTTAATTTCATAATTTTTTAAACTTGAAATTTTCAATCAATCAAATAATCTTTAGAAAATATATGTATTTGAATGATTTAATTGATATATCAATTATGAATTTAATCACAATTTATCAATATTTTTGCAATATTTTAGCAATATTTTAATTAATTCAAAAGTTAATAATAATTTATAAATGATTTATTAATAGTTTAGAAATACTTTAGAAATAGTTCAGAAATGAATTTTAATTATTTTTATTTATTATCTTTTCTTTATAGAATATTTATCTTTTCTTTTTATTTCATTTCATTATTTATATTATTATTTAGCTTATCATATATATTTTATTTCTTTATTTTATTTGTTTATTTATTGATTTTCTACTTCAAAACTTGTAATTATATACTAGAGTAACAAATAAGTTAAGAGTAGAATTTAGATAGAATTTGTAAAATCTCAAAGATGTATAAATATCTCTGCTCTCAAATATAAAATAAATATACTTGAATAATAATAATTTAATTATCTTTGAAAATATTTGAGTTATACTTATCTTATAATTTTTCTTCAATTATCTCTTCTATTATAATAGATTATATTCTGATTAATTACATATTTTTCTTGCCTGAAAAATATAGGTAGTGAATATCTTTTACTTAAAATAAGCCAAGTATATTTTATTTAATTTAGAAGATTCTTGTAAGCTTTCTCACATATAAAAACTTTTGATTTGTTTTGATATATATTCTTTGTTTGTTTAATAGTTGAAAAGATACTATTAGAAAGTTTAGTCAGTATACTAAATCTTTTATTTTAGTTATAATATTTATTATTTAGTTTTTAATATTTATTCTTAGTTTAGTTTTATGATTATAACTTCTCTTTATTTTATTTTATTTTTATCCTATATTGATATAATACTTATAAGTATTGGTACTAAAAAATCTTTAAAATAATTGTAATTCTCTTTATCTTTATAAATAATTTAGTCTTCACTCTTAAAACTTATTATAAATTATATTCCTAATAAAATCTATTTTTATAAATATAGTTTATAATATTGATATTTTGAAACTAAGATTTTATAATTAAGATTTTTTAGAAGTAAATATAAAAGAGATACTTTATAAATATATTAACTAATTAATTTTCAAAGTATTACTGAAAATAATTATATAGATAATATATTAATATTAATATTATATATTTGTGGTTAAAAAAATAAATCTTAAATTTAGAATAATAAAATAAATAGAAATAAGAAAAAGAGTAAAATATAATATTTAGAAAATAAATATAAGATTTAGAATATAGTAAATATATAAATATAATTAAATAATATAAATCATATAATAATTTATAAAAAGAAAGAAATAAAATTTCAGATAATCAAAGAAAAATTATTAAATTAAAGAAATTTATATTATTATAATAACATTATATTTAATATTTTAATTTATATAATTTTATTCTTATTTAATTATCTAGTTAAAATAAATTAAATAATAGTAAAATTATATAAAATAAATTAATATATATACTAAAAATAAAAAATTTATAAATTATTTAATGAACTTCTTCTATTAAGTTATATTAATTTGAAATAAGAAAAAGTAAAAATATAAAAATTTAAGTCTTTATTATTTAATATTATTAATTAAAATTTTATCAAAATATTTATTAAATATATAACTTATAAAACTCAAATATTTAGTAAACTTAAATAATAGATATTTAATAATTAAAAGAAGAAAAGAAAAGTTCTCAAAGATTTTTTTGCTGAAATTATTAATTAATTTATATTATAATAAATATTAATTATTTAAAATAATTTTCATTATTTATAAAAATATTTCAAATATAAAATTTATTATTAGAAAAATATAAATATATAGTTATATAACTTTATTTTATTATTAAATATAATATTATACACAACTTAAAGATTAGTTAAATTAAAAAATTGTAAATATAGTAATGAACAGAAGCAAATTAAATGATTTTTACAGTGCGTGATATTACTAAAATTCTAAATATCTTCTGTAAAGAAATTATAAAATTAAAAATGATTTAAGAAAGATGTAATTATAATAATATTATTAAAGATAGATATAGCACAAACTATAGATAGAAGATAAAGATCAAATATAAAATAATAATATTTAATTCAAACTAATAAGCTTAGTTATAATATATAACTTTAAAAAATAATTATTCTATTTTACTAAAATTAATTACAGTTATTCAAAATAAAGAGACAATAATATCAAAGTAAAACATAAGAATAATCAACACTTTAATAAGCATTAAATGAAATACAGAATCAAAAGTGATTCTTCAACTTTGTATAACTAAAGCAATAAAGACATCAATTTGTTCAGCAAAAAGAATTAAAGATATTGATTTTATTATGACACAAAGAAATAAAGCTGAAGAAATATTAGGTAAGAGTTAAAAATAATTTATTTTTATTTTATTTTTCAAACCACACAAAAGCTTATCTTTCTGTCTTGTGAAAGTGTTCTTTTATACATATTTACTTCATCAACTACTTTCTATTCTACAGCTATGTACTAATACAAAATTCATGGAGCGGTTGTACAAAGTATGAATGTACAAGAATTTTTCATGAAAGTGATATTGCTTCAAATAAACAAATATAAAAGTTATTCAAATTTCGCCATTTTTTTATGCTTTTCGTTTCTTTTGCGAGTCACAGTATCCTCTTACAGGTATCAGACATTCTGTATTTTTTTGCCGAAGTTATTAAAATTCTAATCTATGATGCCATAATATATATAATAGTTAAAGTAGTTATGATAATATTTTTATTATAATATTGTTTATTTCTAAGTTTTGAAATTATAAAAATATTATGTCGTGTATAGTTCAAAAATTGGTTGATTTTAATGCAATCTCTGATAAATTACATTATTATTAACTTACTTTATTAGTAAGAAGTCACGATATTAGATAAATTTTGTGTGGGAAATATTTTGGTATTTATAATTTATAATTATTTATGATAACCTAGTTTAAAAGATTCATTAATTACGATCGATTTGTTCATTAATATCTTTAATAGAAGTTTCATAAAATTTTATGAAAATATATTGAATAATTTGTTAATCTTATCGTTTTTGAAATTTAAGTGCTAATACGATTTACTCAGATAAACACGATTTTTGGTAAATTATTAAAACTATAATATTTCTCATCTTTATTTATATATAATATATATAATATGTAAGTAAATAAATGTTAAATAATATATAGATAAAACATATATGAATATTTTAATTAATCTGCTTTATACATAAAATTGTATTTAGTGAGTTCAGGTGATTAGGTATACAGAAATGGTTTAGAATGGGGTTACACACGCATATAAGCAAAATTTTTAATAGCATCTACTTAATGGATCTAAACTTTATTGCGACATTTTTGTCATAAACAAGAAAAATAAAATACATGTATATAAATAAATATTTTAATTAATCTGTGTTTGTTCATAAGATAATGTTCATGAATTCAGATTATTAGGTAGATACGAATATTCTATATAGAATGGATTTATACATACAAGCGATCAATCAAGCAAAGCCCTCAAGTCTTAATTTGTACTTATTCAACTAAACCTGTTGTTTCATCTCAATGAATTCGCAGCGATTATATTAAAAAATGGTTTGTCACAAAAAAGGAGGATGGGCAACTATGTTACATACAGACTTTTCCTTTAAAGTTATTGTGTTGAATAAACACTTTCTTATCCGATTTTCGGTCCCAAAAAAAGTGCTAACTGATAACTATGAGATTGATGAGCATTATGTTGATACTGATATAAGAAGACAAAACAATTTATTGAAATGTGATAAAATAACCAGTGTAGATTTTTAGTTAAGTTTGAATGCTTTTCATCTAGATTTATTTATATGAAAAGTTGAGAATCAAATTTATAATGAACGAAATAATAATTATATACAAAACCAATCACATTGCTTGGATAAAGCTGTAGTATTTACATGTATAATGCGCAAATCATACCGTAGATATACATATACAATGAAAACGTGCACTACCTTGTGTAAATCTAATCAGTGTAATGATAAATTGTTAAGGGCGTCGGCGCAACCATACTATTATAGAATAATAGATTAAAGCTAGACAAAATATGTTTTTATTATGCCAATTTTTTATATTTTCTTAAACGACGATTTCGGTTTTATCCATCAATAATATAGGAGTTAAGATACAAAAACTTAAAAGAATGAAAAAAGTAAACAAAATTAAGTAAACAAAATTGAGAAAACATGGATATTCAATTGTCATTGATTTAACTAAACCGATAATACACTTATTTCTTAAACACATAGACTTATTTATAAGTTTCCTTATAAAGATGAGAATATTTTTTTCTAAATCTCATTCATTCATTCATCATAAATCCTTCTTCATTTAAAAATTTATTAAAGTAACAAGTTTTTGTTCTAAAACTTTAACTTTGAGCGCAATTCGATAATCCGGTTTTCTGCGTCACATTTATCACGAAATTCATTATCAAAAGATTCAAATCTCGACAATTACATTACATATTCCGAATTCACTGAAACAAAATTAATGTCGCCGGAAGAAGGATCAAAATATGAAGATTGGCCTACCTTCAAACGCGATTTTTGTAAATCAGCTGGAAGAGTTATATTCGAATTAATTTCAGGTTGCCTAAAGTTATTTAAATTTGATGAATCTTCAATAGTTGAATTTGGATTTTCTTTATGATGGATCCAATTAGGAAGAGCATGACCAGATGCTGCGTTTGATACATCTTGTAGGAACATTGCGGAAGAGGTCATACATGTATTCACAAAGAAAGATTTTCAAAATTTCGAATTGATCTTTGGAATCAAGACTTTCATTCATTTCGTCATTTAAAAATGGTATCTGCTCATATGATGCCACTCTTTTACTATTTATCCATGCTGTCTGCGTTTCTGAATCATTCTTTCATAAAAATTCTTGCGGATGCTGCAATATACAGTATACATACGTGTTACGGGCATATTCTGGTTGATTGTCCCATGAAGCCTTGCACATAAAAGAAAGTTGAGGATGACTCATGCTGCAATCGCCAATAACACGAAACACGAAGTTCGCGACAGACATCCATGGGAAATGCGATAAATGCATTAGGAATTCTGGATATTTTTCCACTTTTTTCAAGTCTTGCGCCTGACTTCATGATTAGATCCTGAGAGGTAACTTTAGGCGGATAGGGGATTATAGAAAGAATTGTGCTAATATCAATGTTTTTCTGATTTGAAGTTTACATTTTTAAAAAGATGTATTCGTTAGATTTTTGTATCCAGTGTTTACATTTATCGAATTACATGTACTGTATATAACATTATTTGGTTCCTGAAAGCAAAAAAGAAATTGAGGAGATTCAAACGCCGATTTTATATCATTTTCCCTAAATCCTATGATGTTCTGCAGTGTATCCAAAACTGTGTTCTTGTAAATGGACTAAGAAAGACAAGGTTCTGCATTCAAACCAGCTTGCGTCAGTTTCGGTCAACAATCAAATATTTTTGGTAGAAAGAATTCTCAAATATGATGCATATTTTTATTCAGGTTACAGTCGCATCTCTCTATAAGAACAATTCGGAAAATCCGGTTCTTCTAGAGAATTGGTTCTTAATTTCCTATTATTATAGAGGTTGTTCTTTTACAGAGTATTTCTTATAGAGAGGTGCTGAATTTAAAATTTAGATCCAATTCTCAGGAGAAAATAGTCCTAAAAAAAGATGTGTCCCTTTGGTTTTAATAAATGCTCTAAAGATATGGTGTCAAAAAGTTTTGTCCGAGCAAGTTGCATTTAGAGAGGTCTGACTGTATTTTGTAAAAAGATTCAAAATTTCAATTCACTATTTATCCAAAAACGTAAATTCATTGTATATTCTAAATTTCGCAACAAATAATTATTAATATTTATTTATTGAAAGGTATTAAATATGGAATAACAAATTTCTATTATATTGTAATACAAAATTGACATCATGCGCCACAAATTAAATTTTGCGTTTCGAATTCCTTTCAAGATTAACAGACAAGGCTTTAGAAACTATGACGTAGAACATACCGTATGCAGGCAAAAAGTCTATGCTCATGCCTTTTACTATTACTATATCATGTATATGAATCTGTTATTCGTATTACTACGAAGCACATGTGCATTTAGATGTACGTACAGTCCATTGTTTTTTTTAGTATTTCTTCTTTTACTTTTAAACATACACTAGGTGAAATTTTTTAGGTGTATATATGATACCTGAAGCCATCTTTGACAAGGATAAAAATAGTAGTTTTTATGAAGTTATGAGTGCCAAACAAGCTGCAAGAAAAATGTGACAGAACCAAGTAAGTGTATAATGGTCTCATGCCAAGTACAAAAGAAATAGGAAAAACAAAAATTTACCACTATCTGAGAGACCATAAGCTCATAACCATCAAGGAAAAAATGCATATATACAAGAAACTAAAAAAGACATCCTGAGCTATTTCATGACATTGATAATAAAAAAATCTGTGCAAAAACTTACCTGAAGATTCGCTAAGGTAATTTGATCCCTTTTCATAATATAATTTGTTCATTGATTTGAGAGAACATGATGTTTCAAAGTAAATAAAACTTAATTTACATTAGGGAAAGAAGCCATGAATAGAATCAATAGAGAAATTAATGAATATTGTGTTCTCATGACCTAAACTTCATAAAAGTGTCTCCAGGCCATTGGGGAACCATATTCTAAAGTGTAAAAGCTTCCCAAGGATCGATCGCGAAAAAGCTCATGACTATTCTGAAGGAAATTCGATATGTTGACTTTTTAGGAGGTTGTAGGCTCAATGCCTTGAGAAATCAAAGCGAGATTAGAGCCATATGAAGAGCTAATAATGTATTAGCTAGTGATAAGGCGACTGTACTGTACATCAAGCCATGATTCTTGCCCGCATTAATTTTTGCATTTTAGATAAATGTAAATGTATAAATAAACAAATTTATTGAGAACTAGTTTTAATTATGTACTGCAATTAAAACTCAATTTAGCCAGTAGCTAATTAATATCTAACTTTATTTTGTTTATTTAATTTACTTTTTTCCATCTAGCATAATGCTAATTGAAATTGATTTTGATTTGTGAGCTGACAACTATTAAAAGGTGATTTTACCATTATGATTAGAGGTAAAGTTAGAACTAAAGAAGAACTATATTTAATGCCATTTTTACTGGTGCTCCAAGCTGGAACTTGATATAATTTTCGAATTTTGTCATTCATTTTTTGCGCCGAATTTGTTTTGCCAGTATGATTAAAAAATTCGTGATACTTTGCCGTATATCTAGCTTCAACGAGAAATAAAAAATTAGAACTTATTAAAGTAAACAATGTTCCAATTAAGCGAAATGATAATTTTCTTAATCTTAAACCCAAATTAATGATGTGCTCAAAATCAAATGTCAATCAGGATATCTCCCAAATCAAGATCCCAACCAATTATAAACAATCTCTTCCCTTACTCTATCTAGTTCTGGTCATACCTATATTCTAACTTAGGCTAATTGTAATTTGGGACAATTGTGATTTGAGGCACAACATATATATTAGCCTAAATCAAGAACAAGAATTAAGTTCAAATAAACTTTTTGCTTCTATTGTTATCAATCTCAGTTTATTGCTTTTACCAGAAACAAGCCAGTGCTATAAGATTTGTCTTGAAAATAAAAGTCCAGCTGTATTCGTGAGAATCTCAATCGATATTCCACTTCGTGTCTCTAGGGAATTCCAGTCGCTACATTGAACATTATTATTATGGTATTTTTATAATCTTTCCATTCAATTTAGATTTCTATATGTTCATAATCCATTTTGCTTTCAACTAATCTCCAAACCAACTTATAATCAACGCTCACTCTTACCATCAATAGCAATCGTAATTACTGGCACAAATTCCTTTAGAAGCACATCAATATCCTCAGTATGTTAACTCATCCTATTTTTGAGCTTCAATATCTAGCTTGTTAAAATTGTCAGTATTTGACAGTTATATTCATCTAAGCTTAATCAGAATTAATGTAAATTTGAAAGTAAATAATTTTTTGTATTCACAATTGCGCATATTATTTCTGAATGTTAATTAAAGAATTTGTTGTTTAAGAATTTTTCAAAAATTTACGTCATAAATCCATAAATTAAACAATCAGATCAGAATATGTCATAACGCCAAAAATAGATATCAACATCATCATGATATATTGCTCGGAATCTATTGTCATGGAAACATTGATTACGTAAAATAATTCTACAATAATATATATAATCAACTAGCTTTGTAAATTTTTTTCTAAGCTGTTGCTTTTTATTTACCCACTTAAGAATAAAAAACCTCAACTTTTATCAAACTAAAAACTCAAAATGTCTACCGCCAGTAACGCTACTTCCTCTAACATAATAAACTACAAAGCTTTTCTCGAATATCCTTCTGCACTTGAAGAAGCTAACAAGACGTACAAACAAATAACATACAACTTCCATAACCGAATATTACATCCTAAAGTTAATCAACCCAATAAAGAGAACTATGTGGTTTGTGTTTGTGTTTGTGAATACCAGCCAGGTAAAATTTTTGTTTAATTTGTTAAAAGTACACGGTACGTGGGACACAAAAGCAGTCATAACTCTGCTTGACTTACGCTGATCATCTAAACCGTGCTTAAAAATTGGCAACAACGAGATATAATGTCTAGTTCTGCTATCATTTTGGCTTATCTTCGTTAAGATTATAAAGTTTTGTTCGTTTGTGGATAAAACTCATAAAACTAATCTTGAAAGAAAAATTTCTAACCAATTTTTTGCTTGCTTTTTTAATAAAGACAATCCAATCGACGATGCATGTGGTTCAGAATGCATTGATCATGTATTATTCATCGAGAGCATAAGCGATTGTCTTATTAGTGATTACTGTAAGAATCGAAGGTAAGCTTATATTTTTATAAAAGTTTCACCAAATATAATTCAACATAAGTTATCAAACTTTTAATTGTCTATTTATTTTAGATTTCAGCAAGCTGAGTATGCTAACGTAGATATATTCAAGTCGAAGTCTAAAGGTTATGGATTACGAGCTATGACACCCATTAAAAAGTAAATACATGGTCTTTTTTAATTTACAATCAATCATTTTTATATATTCACCTTTTTCTCTAATTTTTTCTACATTTGTTATCTATAGAAATTCATTCATAATCGAATATACCGGCGAAATTGTTCCGAAAAACGTCTTTTACCAGCAACAGGCAGACTATGCAAAAGAAGGGATCGAGCATTTTTATTTCATGAGTTTGACAAATGGAGAGGTAACTTTTTCAAGTACTTTTTCCATTGTATATTTGATGTCCTACTAATTTCAAAGGTTATATCTTAATCTTTATGAATAGCTTATCGACGCAACTAAGAAAGAATGTATAGCAAGATTTATGAATTATTCTTGTAACCCAAACTGCTTTATCCAGAAGTGGATTGTTAATAAAAGAACTCGCATTGAGATCTTCGCACTTCACGATATCATATTAGGAGAAGAACTTACATTTGATTATAATACAGATAGGAAGGGGTAAATTTTGTTCTATTACTCCAAAAAAATGATTTGAATTTTAGTGGATTTGAGGATTTCTGTCATCTATAAATTGATTCTCAATCCTCAGGTTAGATTTAATTAATGTTATGGTATATTATTATAATTTCGATTAGAATGGCCGCTAAAAAATGTTACTATAACGAAGAGAATTGCTACGGATACCTTGGTGACCAAAAAGGATCTGATGAGGATGAAATCATCTCGATCAAAGATCCAGAAGATATTTCTGAGTTTATAAGAATGATGATTCATACACTGCATAGTCGTGATGAAGTACTTGGTATACTATATCATCTTGAGGTATGATATTTTTTCTTATAGTTACTTCTTAATATAAAATTACGAATCAAACAATAAATCTTTGTTTTTTGATTAGATCGCGGATGATACTGCCGTTTTCAGCAAGCTAAACCATCTTCATGGGTTACTTGTTTTAAAAACTTACCTAATCGAATGGAGAAAGGATGATGAGATAGTTGTGAAGGTATGTTTTTATTATTTAAAAATTACAAGATAAATAATAAGATTATATTTTAATTACTTTTCAATAAATTTTATTAGACTTTCGAAGTGTTGCTAAAGCTACCAATTTTGGCTCGAAATACTATAACTGACGCTAAAATTGAAGAGAAAATGGAGATATTCAAAGAACGTTCTCCACGGATAAAGGAGTTGGTCAATGCTGTGAGCATTTTTCTATAATTTATATTTGTTTTCTTTAATTTGTTGTAGTAAACTATTTTTCATTTTGTAGCTCCTGGAGAAACGGGGAAGTCTGACTGTTTTATGCAGATGTCCAAAAAATAACGTAAATACATTGTTAACAAGAAATCTATTTATTTTTAATATTTGAACCTTTTACCGATAATAAATCTTAACATTAGAAAGAGCAACTCGAACAAGAACAGAGACCCTTGGAAGAAGAGCATAAAGCAAAAGAACTAGAGGAAGAAAAACGAATAAAAAACGAAAAAAGAGAACTTGAGGGAGAAACACAAGCCCTGAGAAGAAATTTTTACTATAATCGCAGTCACCATTTTTCAAAACCTTGCACACACTACACTCCATATCATAACAGCTGTAGTCATCATCCTAATAACAATAATGATCAAGAACGAAGACCAAAATATGAATCTAGTTGTGACCTTTATGATTCATACAAACCATTTTCAACTTATTCATGTCAGCCATCGTATAATGGACCGACAGACACATCTACAGATCGATATCGTCCTACTTCACAGCTAGTCGCGCGTCATCAACAAAAAAGTCCAAATAAAAGTGAAAGTTTAGTTACGATAACAATAACTAATAACAATAAAGTAACAACAGCACAAATAAATTTGGCTACACTACAGCCAACATTGTCATTACCTGATCCCGCCTTATTACCACAAATTCCAAAAAATATCAAATCAGGTTCATTACCGCCGAATTGGTGCAAAGTTGTTGGTGATGGTCAAATCTACTATTTTAATGTGATCACCAACACGACGCAGTGGGAGAGGCCAGTTGTGGAGGATCAATGGACACTCGAGGGGTATAGTGTCGCATTGATCGACGCGTGCTCTGGCTTCACAGCAAATTGTTGCAGAGCCAGAGCCACAAGCTGGGGCGAAGAAGGAACCAGCGGCTGCAATGAGCGAAGAGGAGTTTAAAGAGAAGGTAAAAATTTTTTCGCATGTAATATTTATTAGGTTTTTAATTACATGCTTTTTGCATTTTTAAAATAGCTGCAAAAGTTGGTGATCGATCGTTGCAGCCGCTGGAAGGGAGAGTTTACGGTGGCGGAATTCAAGAAACACGCCAGGATGGTGAGTGAAGTTTTGTTAATCATTATTATGAGCAATTGCAAAAAGATTGATCCACCAATATAAAAATTAATAATTACTTCTAATAAAAATCATTCAAATTTTAACTAATCTTTATAATTTTTTATATTAAATAAAAATTATCTAGATTTACTTTTTATACTATTTTAATTGTTCTATTATATTATTAATTTAATAATAAATGAAGCATTACTTTACTAAACCTTCAAATTATGCAAGCAGAATGTCCTGAATTTGATAAATATATATTCTAAATTTCATAAAAATTGAATTAGTAGTTATAATAATATTAAGATTCAAAGTTTAGTAACTATATAATTTTTAATATTAATTTTAATCAAAGTTTTATATAGTAAAATTTAAGAAATAATAATTTAAAAAGTTTATTATTAGTAAAATTTTTTTTATAAAAGATATATAATAAAAATTTTTATATTTAAATAAATTTCAATATCTAATAACTTAATTAAATAAGACAGAATTAAAAATTTTATTTTGAAAAAATAATCTATTAATATTTATTTGATATATCAATATTTTTGCAATAGATCATATAATATTATAATTATAATTTTATAAGAGAAATCTTACATTTTTCAAGATTTATTATCAAAGAAAATTTAAGCAGTTTAATAATAGAAACAGAAATAAATATTATAGAAAATAAAAAATATAACTTGAAACTTTTAATTAATTAAGATATTAGAATTATTTAAAAAGATATTATATTTTTTTTGAAATAAAAGAATAATTATTCAAAGAAAATTAATAATATAATTAAAGTTAATTATAATTTAAGAAGATTAAAAAAGAATTCATATATTCAAAAGTTTGAATAATTATTTTAAGCATTCAGAATTAATAAAAGAGAAAAAAAGAAAAAATTAATATTTAGATAAATTTATTTTATAAATTTATTTATAATAAAAAATTAAATATATAAAGATAATAAACTAAAAGAAAAATAATTTATTTTATTTTAATTTTAAATAGTTAGCTGGTATTAAGAAAGTTATTATTATTAATTATTTATTTATTAATAATTTTCTTTTATATTTTTTAAAAGATTTTTAATAAATATAGATTTTAAATTTCTTATTATAACAAACTGAAATTATTAGTTAATTTAAGATTCTTTATATTAAAATTTTCAAAAATTTATTGTAATTAAATATAATTTATTATTTATTTTTTTGTTAATTTATATATTTTTATTTGTATTTGTACTAAAAAAAGTGCTTCAAAGATATAATTTTAATATATAAATTTATATAAATTCTCAGATAAATATAATGGTAATTATAATTAATATAACAAAAAAAAATTAAAAATATTTTATAAAAATTAAAATATATTCTTTTTGTATTTATAATAATTTTACTTTTTAATAGTATTATTTTAATATATTAAGATTTTAATAGATATTATTATTTTTTATTTTTAGATAAATATGAAAATAGAATTAAACTTATATTATAATAAGTTTATTATATATTGTTATCATAAAACATAAAATTTCTTAATTCTCTAATCTTTTTTTGATTATGCAAAATCATATTTTTCTATAATTTTTATTTATTTTATAAATATTCTTATTTTCATATCATATATTACTATATTTATTATCATATTTCTATTTTTAAATACTAAATTTTATTTATATTCAAGATCTATATTTTTGTAATATGATATTTATATATATAGTAAAATAGTATAGTGAAAGATCATTTTTAATTTTGATGAAATGATTATATTTGAAATATTAATCACAAATATCTTTCCATATTTTTTAATATTCTCTCATATTCTTTAATATTCTTTCATATCTTTCAATATCTTTTCATATTCTTTCACATCTTTTCACATTCTTCAATATTTTTTAATATTCTTTAATATCTTTTAACATACTTTGATATATATATTTCTAATTATTTATATAATAATACTTTAATTATATTATATATATTAGTTAGTATTAGTTAGTAATATTATAATAATTTATATATTTGAAAAATATATAAAAGAATCTGCTATTCCAGCTTGAAATAAATAGTTTT
>CAJVPS010000928.1:0-18614 GCA_910591765.1 Ambispora leptoticha | reverse complement strand
AAGAGAATTCTAAGGAATCTCTCTTGTAGAATAGATCTTGATTAAGATCTATTGATTCATCTTGTTAATAAACTGAACATTACATCTGTCTTGAAATTACATATTGGAATTGGACTATATTCTAGCTAGTTATAACAAGAACACTATTGTTACCTATCTTTAGATTAATCTTAAAATAATAATAGATACATTCTTGTTAATAAATCTTTTAAAGACTCTCTCAAACATTACTTTAAACATGTGGTCACTTTTATCATATGTTTTTGTAATATTAGATTTAATACTCGCTCTCATCTTAGAACTCGCACAAAAAAGGTAACAATATTTAAATATATATATACAAAATTAATTTTTTGAAGTAATATATAAATATCTTTAGTATATAAAATTATATCTTTATTTACTTCTTATATTCTTAATCTTAACTATTATTATTAAGTTAAAACTTGAGTATTTATTTTGAATTAGATAATAAAAGATTTATAAAATAAATTATTTTTATTTTGATTATTTCAACTAGTAGATTAATTCTTATTTGCAATTTTATTTTATTAAAATTATATAATAACAACTTCTCTCAAATAAATAAGAACTATTTTAACTTTTTTTGTATCAGTAATATTATTAGTATTAGCAGACTATTTAAATTTTTTAATTTAATTAATTGAGTTTTCATATACTACTTCATTATATTATTATATAGTGTATTTAATCATTTTTTCTTAATTTTTTAGGATAATAATTGAGATAAGTCTAAAATTATGAGATTTTAAACTTCTTCTTCTTTTTTGTATCTTTTAACTAAACTGGAATTGTACTTTTTCTGTATAAGAAATTAATAAAGAAAGTATTGAATAATAAAGCTGAGATAAATAAAAATAAAACTAAAATAAGAGTTTTAACTGGAATGTTAATTAAAGTACTAGTTCTTAATTAACAGATATAATATAATCTTTATTAATTGAATATAATAATCTTTTTATATAAATTATAAATAAAACTTATTATTTAGATAGAATTATAAGATAAGTATTTTATAATCACAATTATAACTGATATTTTATTATTAAGATACTCTCTTTAATTATATCAGTTACAAATAAATTATTAACTAATTAATATAATTCTCTTACTTAAGATCTAATTAATTAAGATAAAATTAAAATATTAACTAATTTCTGATATTATCTTTTTATTTTAATATTTATCAACTTAATCAAATTCAGTTTGAATCAAATTATCTAATATAATTTTAAATCTTAATTTATTATTTACAAAAAGAATATTAAAAAAACTATTATTATTTTAAGCTTATATATATGTAAATAATTTAAAATAGTAATAGTAACTAAAGATAATATTATAACTTGATCATAATTCTTTAATTAGTTATTATAATTAATTATAATTCTCTAATTGGCTATTATAAATTATAATTAATTAAGATAATATTTCTATATATTTATAATAATTATTTACTTTTAACTTTGAAAAATTTTAAGATAATGAATTATTTCTTAATAAGATAATTTATATAAATATTAACTTTTAATAAAATTACTCATTCAATAAAGCAAAAAGAAAATAAGATATAAAAATATATATTTATTATAAGAAAATACTAGTTAATTATTTTTAACTTAATAATTAATTATTTTTATCAAACTTAATTATTCTTCTTAGTCATTTCTTAACTTTCTATATTTGCAACTATACCATATATTGTATCATATCTACTGTGTCATATGAATAAGTGATTGATTACAGGATCTCTAACTTTAAGAGATTTACTCTATAAATCTTTTAATTATTATTGATAATAATTATTAATTCAAAATTGTTAAACTCAATATATAATTTCAAATGATTACCATTATATGAATTCTTTAAGACTTTTCTCTCTTCATTTCTAAGTTTATATACTTCTTTGTCATATACTTCATGTATATAAAATAGTCCTTTCTATTTCTCATCAAATTTATCATAATGTCAATGTTGAGTTTCCATTTGTCTTATTAGTACTTTTTATCTTATTTGAAAAACTGTTAACTTTTATTTCTTGTTATATCATTCTTTTTATTTTGATTATTCCTCTTGAATATTACTAAGAGCTAGTTCTCATATAGTTTCTAGTTTGTTAATTAGTTTACATATTTTTTTAATGAGAGCTTCTTCAAAAGTAAAATTATCAAAATCTTTTAATTTAATATCTAATAGTATAATTACTTATCGACCATATACTAGTTGAAAAGATTTAAATGAAATTGTACTTTACTTTATTATTTTGTAGGTGAATAGAACTGAAGATAGATAATAGTTCTAATCTTTCTTATAAAGTTAAACATACTTTGATAATGAAGTACATAAAGTTTGGTTTAATCTCTCAACTAATCCATTAATTTAAGAATGATAAGATGCAGAAAGTCTGTATTTAATTTGGTATTTATCTAATAATTTCTTGATTATTTTATTAACAAATGTAATTTCTCTATCATTAAGTATTTCTTTTGAAAATCTATATCTCATTATTATATCTTCATAGAGAAAGGAAATGATTATACTTGCAGAAGTATCAGTAATTAGTCTCGCTTCAGCCTATTTGATTAGATAATTAATAGAAACTATAATATAGTGATTTTTATTACTGATTACTGAAAGAGATTCTATTAAATTAATTCCAATTTTTTCAAAAAATATATTAACTTGAATAAATATCATCTTGTTATTTTTGTGTAGTTGTTCTTTTCATTGATATATATCACAAGCTTTAATATATACATTAATATCTCTATACATCTGGAACTAATAATAATTTCTCATTATTTGATTATAAGTAGTTTTAATTCTGAAGTGTCTAAAAGTAATATCTAAATGATTTTTATAAAGAACTAACTCTATTTCTGTTGATTTTATAACTAATAATAGATGCTTAATATTCTATTTATTTCTTTTATATAGTTTGTAATTTTGTATAAAATATTTCTTCAATTCTGTTAGCAGCCATTTCTATTTTTCTTTTGAGAATTCATCAGGTATTATTAGTATATTAAGATAGTTATATAGTTCTGTATAGTTATTCAAATTCATATTTTGTCTTTTTCTTTTGTAAGTGTATGTGATATTCTGAAAAGTGTGTCAATATTTGAATAAATTCTTTTGAATTTGTATTCAACTTTGAAATTATATTCTCGTAAAGCTATTATTTAGTATACAAATCTTTCAGAAGAATTTGACTTGTTAATTAGTCACTTGAGTTCTGAGTGATTAGTGATAAGTATAAATGAAATATCAGATAATAAGTAAGATCTAAACAACTTAACTGCCCAAATAACTTCAAAATATTCTAGTTCTGTTATAGTATACTTGCTTTCTTTCTTACTTACTCTTCTACTGACATAGGCAATTACATGTTTCTTCTTTTTACTATCATATTATGCTAGTACTAATGATAGAAGTTATAACTAGCTGCAACTCTATTATAATTTTCTGATTGGTTGCTGTAACTCTGTCACAATTCTCTGATTGACTGTCACAAGCTACAACTAGTTGAGAAGCTATCTTTAGCTAGTATTACATCTAATCCTAGTTCAGAAGCATCAGTAAAAAGAGTAAATAACTTTATAAAGTCTGGGTATGTGATAATTGATGGTAAGGTTAAATATTTCTTGAGTGACTCAAAAGCTACTTATTATTTTTCTGTCCATCTAAGCTCTTCATTTTTTTTGAATAGTTTATGTAAGAGGGTTGCTATCTTGGTAAAGTCTTTGATAAATCTCCTGTAATAAAAGACAAGTCCTACAAATTCTCTTAATAATATGATATTAGTAGGTACTAGAAATTCTTATATCTTTTCTATCTTGGCTGAATTAGAATGAATTTTATCTTTTCCTATTATATAACCTAAAAAGAGTAACTGATTCTTTCTAAAGACATATTTATCTGATTAAAGTTTGAGATTTGCTTGTTAAAGTTTTTTCAGAGTCTTTTATATATATTCTACATATTTTTTTCAAGTTTCAAAATATATAATCACATCATTCAAGTATATAACTATGAACTTTCTAATATATTCTTTAAATATTTTATTTATAAGTCTTTGAAAGATTGCTGAAATATTTATAAGTTCAAATGATATTACATTAAAATGATATAGTTCTTTATTGGTGATAAATGCTATTTTTTCCCTATCTCTTGGGTATATTTCTACTTGTCAAAATCCACTAGCAAGATTCATGATGGTAAAGTATTTAACATTTTTGAAAGAGTCTAGAAGTTTATCAATTTGTGAAAAAGGGTATCAGTCTTTCTTGATAACTTTATTTAGTTTTCTGTAATTCATATATAACTGAAATTTCCTATTCTTTTTCCTTTCTATTACTATTGATGCTGATCAAGAACTGTTAGAAGGAGATATTATTCTATTATCTAACATTTTTTGGATTTTCTCTTTTAGAAAGGCATTTTTCATGAGTAATTTTTGATGATATGACCAGAGAGTAATAGATCTTTCTTCTTCCAAATATATTTTATGTTGAAATATATTTGTTCTATCAGGCTGAATTGTATTGAAAAGATCTTTATATGAATTCAGAACTTGGTAAAGATGTTGTTGTTATTCTGGATTCAAGTCTAATTTGTTCATAGTTAGAGTGACATTTAATGATGATTAAGATAATATCTCCAACTGTCTATATATATCTTGTTCTTTCTTACATTGAATACAATTATTTTCTTTTTCATTATGAATGCAGATATTATAGTTCTCTAATCTTTCTTGACAAATTTTTTCTTTTTTTTCTAGTTCAATGACTTCATTATTGATTCTTATAAGATTTTCTTATACTTTTACTTTCAGTACAAGCTACTTATTTTACTCTTCATATACTATGTATAGGGACTGATTAACTAGTTCTTTTTCTTCATATTTAAACTCATCATTATCATCTTCTAGAACAGAACTCTCAAGTTCTCTTTTGAGACTGATCAATTTCATGATTAACCTTTATCAAGTACAAATGACTGGGATAATTATATACTCTTCTTCAACTTCAAAACTTAAGAGTTCTTCATCCCAATTCAAAATAGCTTTGGATTATTTTACTTATTGGTTGCCAAACAATATATTAAATAACATTTTGAATATTATAAAAAATATTATTATTATATATTAAGTCTCTTAATATACAGTAATTCTTATAAGACTGATATTGAAAGACTTATCAATTTTTCTTTTTACTTATTTCAAAAATCTAACTGATATAATATTACTAACTGATTCACTGTCAATTATTATCCTAATAAGTTGGTTTTCTACTTTTTCTTTACAGTGAATTGCATCTATCACTTTTTCATTCTTTTTTTTCTAGATTTTTGTTTTCTTCTATAATTTTATTTAATAATTATTATAGAAATATTATTAAAGACTTTTGAGATTGACTTATATTTTAATCTTCTTCAAATATAAACTCTAATTTAAATATGTAGTATTATTATTAATAGTAGTAATAGTATATAAAAATGTGATAATTTATCTATCTAAGAGTTGTTATAATTATTATAATAGAATATTATTATCTAGAATCATAATAATAATATTAGTTTTAAGATTAGCTAGTTCTCTATTATTTATATTTTTTTCTGTATAGCTATTGATATAGTATTCTATTTTATTACATTGATATTTAGAGTACTATTATTATTACTATTATTATTTGTATTCTTTCTTGGCAGTTTACAATCTTAAGCTATATATTAATTTTTTTTATAGTATAACAGATCTTATTTTAATTAGAGTAACTGTTAGAATTCTAATTATTCTGGATAAATAATTTTTTTATCTGTTTTATTAGATCAGCTATAATTTTACTTATATTAGATATTAAATTTGAAATACTAAAAGAGATATCAAGATTTTATGACATAAGAAATATAGAGTTAAGAAGATTTTAATAAATTTATCTATAGCTGAATTTAGTATTAATTACTTTTATAATTACTATATTTAAAGTATCTGAACTAGACTTATTTATATGAAAGATAACTTTTGATTTTAAGTCTTTTACAAATTGCTCAATATAATAAGTGACTAAATATGTATATATTAGATTAATTTTATAAAGTAATATATAAATATCTTTTGCATATAAAGTTATATCTTTATTTATTTCTTGTACTCTTAATCTTAATTATTATTATCAGATTAAAATTTAGATATTTATTCTAAATTAAGCAACAAAAATTTGATAGAATAAGATATTATCATTATTACTATTTCAGCTAGTAGACTAGTTATTATTTATCAGTTTTCTTTATTAGAACCAAGTAGCTATACTTTCTCTCAAGTAGGTAAGTATTATTTTAATTTTTCTTGGATTTGTAATATTATTAATATTTGCTAAATATTTGAATTCTTTAATTTAATTTATAAAATCTTCATATATTCTATCATTATAAAAGAGAAGTGATATTGTTAATAATTTAATCTATCTGTTTTGTTAAACTTGCATTACTTCTATTAATAGAGTAAGAGTATTTATTAATACTTGAACTACTTGTTCTGCTATTTTTTCTTCTTGATTTAATTATAATGATAATGGAGATAAATCTAAAATAATAGATTATTAAATTTCCTCTTCTTCTAATTCTTCTCTTTTTCTATTTTTAAGTTAAATTAAAATTGTGTTTTTTTTATATAAATTAATAAAAAAGATATTAGGAGTTGAGACTGAAGTAAATAATAATGAAACTGATATAAAAGTTCAAATTAAAATATTAATTAGAATACTAATTCTCAATTACTAAATATAATGTAATTTTTATTAATTAAATATAGTAATTTTCTTGTATAAATTATGAATAATATTAATTATTTTAATAAAAATGTGAGTTAAGTATTTTAAAATCAAAGTTATAATTAATATTTTACTAATGAGATATTTTCTTTTCCTGCATATACTATAAATAGACTATTAACTAATTAATATAATTTTTATTCTTGTAATCTGGCTAAATAAAATGGATTAAAAGTATTAACTAATTTCTAAAACTGTCTTTTTATTTTAATATTAATTAATTTTATAAAATCTAACTTAAATCAAATTTATTTATTTTACTTTAATCTTTAATTTGTCATCTATAAAGAAGATACTAAAAAAACTATTACTATTTTAAGTTTATATATATATAAATATTTTAAAATGGTAAGAGTAATTGTATTCATAATAATTATTTACTTTTATAATTTCAAAAGATTATATAATTAATTATTTTCTTGATAAGATAATATATATGAGTTTTATTTTTAATAAAATACTCTCTCAATAGAGCAAGAAGAAAATAAAGATAAAATATATGATAAAATATATATTTTTATTAAAGAAAAATACTAATTAACTACTCTTAACTTAGTAATTAATTCTTTCTATCAAACTTAATTATTCTTCTTGATTATTTCTTGACTTTTTATATATAATATTTTCTTGTTATACTAATTACAAATTATTTCTAATATAATATTTTACTTAATTTACTTAAGAATAAGTAAAATCTCAAAAAAATAATTATAAAAAATATTTTTTAAATTAAATACATAATAATTAAGAATTAAAATTAGTGAAATATTAAAGATATTCAAGATTAAAGTGAAAAAAGAAAAAAAAAGCTAATAATAATTAATTAAAAAATTATTAATTTAATAAAATTATGAATTAGATATGATATACATAATTAAATTAATAAAAGAATAAGACTAAATATAGATAATAAGATAAATTAAAAATAGAATTAAAAATAAAATAAAATAAATTAATTAATATAAATTTCTTATATATCTGATTTAGTAATAGTTGATAACTATATTATATATTGTAACTATACTATATGTTATGTTATTTTTACTATACTATATAAATAGATAATTAATTACAAAATCTTCAGCTTTATGAGATTTACTTTATAAATCTTTTAATTATTATTAATAATAATAACTAGCTTTGAGTTATTAAACTTAATATATAATTTCAAATAATTACTATTATAAAAATTCTTTAAGACTTTTCTATTTAGATTTCTAAGTTTATAAATATCTTTATTATAAACTTCATGAATGTAGAATAGCTCTTTCTATTTTTCATTAAATTTATTATGATACTAATATTAAGCTTTTATTTATTTTATCAATACTTTTTATTTTATCTGAAAATTATCAACTTTTATTTTTTATCATATTATTCTTTTTATTTTAATTATTTCTCTTGAATATTACTAAAAGTTAGTTTTTATGTAGTTTCAAATTTATCAATTAATTTATAGATTCTTTTAATAAAAGCTTCTTCAAAAGTGAGATTATCAAAATCTTTTAATTTAATATTTAATAATATAATTGCTTATTAATTATATATTAATTAAAAGAATTCAAATAAGATTACATTTTGTTTTATTATTTTATAAATGAATAGAACTGAAGGTAAATAATAATTCTAATCTTTTTTATAGAGTTAAACATACTTTGATAGTAAAGTACATAAAGTTTAATTAATCTTTCAACTAATCTATTAGTTTGAGAATAATATAGAGCAGAAAGTTTGTATTTGATCTGATATTTTTCTAATAACTCTTTAATTATTTTATTGACAAATATAATTTCTCTATTATTTAATATTTCTTTTAGAAATCCATTTCTTATTACTATATCTTCATAGAGGAATAGAATAATTAAAGTTATGAAAGTATCTGTAATAAATCTTGCTTTAGTCTATTTAGTTAGATAATCTGTGATAACTATGATATAGTAATTTCTATTACTGATTATTAGAAGAGATTCTATTAAATCAATTTTAATTTTTTTAAAAGATATATTTATTTGAATTAGTATCATTTTATTATTCTTGCATAGTCATCCTTTTTATTGATATATATTATAAGCTTTAATATATATATCTATATCTTTATATATTTAAAATTAATAATAATTTCTTATTATTCAATTATAAGTAATTTTAATTTCAAAGTATTCAAATATAATATTCAAATAATTATTATAAAGAACTAATTTAACTTCTGTTGATTTAATAATTAATAATAAATAATTAATATTTAGTTTATTTTTTATATAGTTTTTAATTTTGTATAAAGTATTTCTTTGATTCTGCTAGTAATTATTTCTATTTTTTCTTTGAGAATTTATTAATATATTAAGATAATTATATAATTTTATATAATTATCTAAATTTATATTTTATTATTTTCTTCTTTAGATATGAGTAGTATTTAAGAAAGTAGATTAATATTAGTATAAATTCTATTAGATTTATATTTAGCTATAAAATTATATTTATGTAAAGTTATTATTTAGCATACTAATTTTTCAGGAATATTTGACTTGTTGATTAATTACTTTAGTATTAAATAATTAGTAATTAATATGAATAAAATATCAGATAGTAAATATAATCTGAATAATTTAACTATTCAAATTACTTCAAGATATTCTAGCTCTATTGCATTATATTTGCTTTCTTTTTTACTTATTCTTTTACTAATATATATAATGATATATTTCTTCTTTTCATTATCATATTATACTAATACAGCTCTTAATTCTAATTCAAAAATATTAGTAAAAAGAATGAATAATTTTGTAAAATTTAAATAAGTGATAATTAGTAATGAGATTATATACTTTTTAAGTAACTCAAAAACTTTTTATTATTTTTTTGTTTATTTGAATTCTTTATTTTTTTTTTGAATAATTTATATAAAGAAATTGCTATTTTGATAAAATCTTTGATAAATCTTCTATAATAAGAAGTAAGTCTGACAAATTCTTAATAAAATAATATTAATTAATATTGAAAATTCTTATATCTTCTCTATTTTGATTAGATTTAGTTAAATATTATCTTTCTCTATGATATAATCTAAAAAGAGTAATTAATTCTTTTCAAAAACATATTTATCTGATTGAAACTTAAGATTTATTTATTAAAGTTTTTTTAAAATCTTTTATAGATAAACTAGATATTCTTTTCAGATCTTAGAATATATAGTAATATCATTAAGATATATAATTATAAATTTTCTGATATATTCTTTAAAGATTTTATTTATTAGTCTTTAAAATATTATTGAAGTGTTAGTAAGCCTAAATAATATTATATTAAAATAGAATAATTCTTTATTAATAATAAATACTATTTTCTTCCTATCTCTTGAATATATTTTCACCTATTAAAATTCACATATAAAATTCATAGTGATAAAGTATTTTATATTCTTAAATAAATCTAAGAGTTTATTAATTTGTGATAAGAAATATTAATCTTTTTTTGTAACTTTATTTAATTTTCTATAGTCTATATATAATCAGAATTTTCTATTTTTCTTTCTTACTATTACTATAGATATAGATCAAGAACTTTCAGAAGAGAATATTATGTTATTATTCAATATTTTTTGAATTTTTTCTTTTAAAAAGATATTTTTTATAGATAATTTTAATAATATGATCAAAGAATAATTAATTTTTCTTTCTTATAATTATTATTATTATTCTATATTCAAATCTGATACTATTACAATTGAAATGATATTTAATGATAATTGAGATAGTATTTCTAACTGATTATATATATGTATATTTTACTTAGTTTTGTATTAAAGATATTTATATTTTCTTTTATTCTGAATATAAATATCATAATCTTTTAATCTTTTTTATTAAATTCTTTCTTTCTTTTCTTATTTAATAACTTTATCATTAATTTTTATAAAATCTTTCTGGATTTTTATCTTTATTATAGATTGTTCACTTTACTTTTCATATATTATATATAGGAATTAGTTAACTAATTCTTCTTTTTTATACTTGAATTCATTATCTTCATTATCAAAAGCAGAATTCTCAAGTTCTTTTTCAAGACTAATTAATTTTATAGTTGATCTCTACTATATATAAGTAATTGAAATAACTATTAATTCTTCTTTTACTTTGAAATTGAGAAGTTTATTATTTCAATTCAAAATGATTTTTAATTATTTTGTTTATTAATTATTAAGTAATAAATTATACTCAACTTTTTTTATTATTAGAGTATCTATTTATTAATTCAGATTTTTAATTTTTTTACTTTTTCTAGTAATCATTCTGATTTTTTATTTATTCTAATAAGATTAATATTTGATAACTTATCAATCTTTTTATTTATTTACTTCAAAAATCTGACTGATATAATATTATTAACTAATTTATTATTAATTATTATCCTAATAAGTCGATTCTCTAATATATTTATTACTTTTTCATTTCTTTTTTCTAAATTTTTATTTTTTTTATAATTTTATTTAATAATTATTATAGAAATATTATTGAAAACTTTTGAGATTAATTTATACTCAAATCTTCTTTAGGTATAGATTTTAATTTAAATATATATTATTATTATTATTAGTAAATATAATAATTTTGATTAGATTATTTTTCTTTTAAGATTCTTTTAATTTAGATCTTTATTTTGCATTATCTGTATTACAAATTAGCTTTGTATTATAATTTTAAGAAGATCAATTTCACTCTGGATATACAAATGATTATTATATATTTAATATATCTAGATTTAGCATATTATTACTCAGATAATTACTATGCGTATTACAATTATTAATTTAGATTATTAATATTTTTAATTACTTTTATTATTAATATTTCTTTATATTTTTATTTGTTCTTATTTATTATTTATATTATTATTTATAATTATTTATTACATTATTATTTATTGGATTATGATTAGTTACCCTCTAGAAATATGAATTAAGTTAAATAATTTTGTTTAACTATATATATTTTAAATTAGAAATTTGTATTAATTTATTTATATTTTATATTTATTTCTTTTCTTATAAATAAGATCTCTTTATTTTATACTTTTAACTTTAGATTTGAATACTTTTTAAATAATAAAAATAATTATAAGTT
This sequence comes from Ambispora leptoticha, assembly GCA_910591765.1. Classification (NCBI taxonomy): domain Eukaryota; kingdom Fungi; phylum Glomeromycota; class Glomeromycetes; order Archaeosporales; family Ambisporaceae; genus Ambispora; species Ambispora leptoticha. Next base: position 6,640 of record CAJVPS010000928.1, on the reverse strand, counting down.
ATAAAATTAAAACTGTTTATATTACATTTTATCTTGTTTATAATTATTAACAAAATAATTTTACATCTTGATAGTAGTGAATATAGTTATTATAAATATTATTCTCTAATATCTTATTATATATTAGATATTATATACATTACATATATATATATATTTTAGTTTTAGAAAATTAATATCTTGTCAAAAATAAACTCAGAATAATTTGTCTAATTTATGTAAAACATATCTAAACTTATCAAAATAATTAAAAAAGATGATCTCTCTGATCTTAAGTCTTTATCTTATCTTTTAGTTAAACTATCTTCTTACTCTAAAGAATCAAATAAAAATATACTCATCTGAATTATGCAAGTTAAAATTATATTCCAGATTTAAAGAATTACAGATGAGAATATTCAAATATAGTATACTATTATTTCTTGACTAATACAGCTCTATATTAGTATCTTAATAAAGTAAAAACAGATAATAATATTTTATCTTTTGAAAATTGACAAGCTTTTGTTATAGTATTAAGAGAAGTCTTTTAATCATCACATTATCAATAATATCTCTGCAGATAACTACATTTTCTTTATCAAACTGGATCTATTCAAGATTATAATACTAAATTCAGAAATATAGTTGGATAAATTACAGATATGAGTACTTTAGATTAGGTCACATATTTTATAGAAAATCTAAAATCAATTATAAAAATAAAGATAAGTTATCAAACATCAGAAACTTTAGAAAAAGCTTGAAAATTAGTTATTTATTATAATATAGCTATATATAAATAAGACAGATCTCTAGATCTATCTAGCAGAAATAATAATAGTTATTACTCACAAAATTACTACAGAAATTATCAGAATAATAATTCTATATCTATGAAATTAGATCAAGCAGAAAGCTATTATAATAATAGAAAGAATAATAATAATAATCAGAAGAATAACAAGTTCAAAAATACCTATTACAACTGTAATAAATCAATAAAGAATTATTATTTTAAATCAAAGACAAAGATTACAAATATTGAAGATAAATAAGAAGAATCTTCATAATTATATGAAAGAGTTGAGTTTACTCATCTTAAAAATAATAGAGAAAGACTTTTAAAATTTAATGACCAAGTAAATAATAAATCAGCATAGATATTATTAGATAATAGTACATCAAGAAATTTTATTAATGAAAGATTTATACAAAAAAATAAAGTAAAATTACAGAAGATTATATTAGTTATAGTTAAACTTATTAATAGCAAGAAGATAATAGTCATTATTATAGTAAAGATTAATAAGTTTAAATTAAATATATACAGAATATATAAGATAGATATACAAGTTTTAAAATTACAGAGATATAACTTAATTCTAGGTAAATCTCAGTTATTTCATGCCAATCTCATCATAAACTGAAGAAATAATACTATTACTTTTACCTATAGATCAAAAATATTAAAGTTCAAATAAATAATAAAGTAAAGTCAGATTCAAGCTGTAATTTAATTTATATTTCAAGACAACAGATTACAAACCTACTTGCAGATGCAGAACTTTTCATTATATATCTTAATAATGCTAAAGATAAAGAAGAAGCAAAAGAAAAGTTATTTTTATTAGAAGTATTAAACATCAAGAGAAAATATAAAGATTTTTTTCAGAAATCTTATCAAATCAACTATTATTCAAAAGAGCAATTAATTATAAAATTAATCTTATTCTAGAATCTGAACTATTATTCAGATTTATCTACAGGCTTTCTTTTACAGAGATAGATAAGTTCAAGAAATAATTAACTGATTTGATACAAAAAAATTTTATTTGTCCTAGTATTTCACTATTTGAAATATCAGTTCTTTTTATATATAAAAAAGAAGATATATTAAAACTATGTGTTAACTATAGAGCTTTGAATAAAATTACTATTAAAAATTACTATCCATTATCAAGAGTTGATAAGTAGATGAATAAACTCACAGGATCAAAATACTTTTCAAAGCTAGATCTATATTCAGGATATCATTAAATTTACATTGCAAAAGAAGATATTTAGATGATATCATAATATACAGTAAAATAAAGAAAAAATATATTTAATATCTTCAGACTATATTAAAAATACTTTGCAAATTTAAATTATATGCCAAATAGAAGAAATATAATATTATATAATAATATATAAAATATTTAGAATATTTTATCTTAGCAAATAGTATTTTAGTTAACCAAAGAAAAATTACTGTGATTAGAAATTGGCTAGTATCAATAAATATATTAGAACTTTACTCTTTTTTAGAACTTGCAAGTTATTATAAAAAATTTGTGAAAGAATTTTCAGCAACTGTCTTATTACTTATAGCATTCTTATACAAAAATTAAGAGTATGAATGATTTATCATAGCATAATAAATATTTGATACTCTTAAATAATATCTTACAATTATATTAATCTTGTTATTACCTAATCCAAAATTATCATTCACAATCATAACAGATACTTTAGATTTTGTTATAAGAGCTGTATTAAGTCAAAATCAAGGCAAAAGTGATCAATCAATTACCTTTAAATCAAAAAAACTTCCAGTACATGAAAAAGAACTACTTACAATAGTATATATAATTAAACTCTGGAAGTCATATTTAGAAGAGTAAAAGTTTACAGTTATCACAAATTATATCTCTTTGAAATATATCAAAATATAATATAATCTTTCAAAGAGATAAGCTTATTAGTTAAAGACTCTATAGACCAGTAACTTTGAAATAAAATATAAATCTGACAAGAATAATATAGTAGCTGATGCATTCTTATATCAATTATATTTAACAAATATTTCAATTATTATCACTAATCTGATAGAAAAAGAAGACTTGATAAAAAAATATTAAATAGACAAATATTTTACAGAAATATATAAAGTCTTGAAGAATTTCAGTAGTGCAATACTTAAGTAGCAAACTAAAATCAAAAACTTTGAATTGAAAGAAAAATTAATATATTTAAAAAATATAAGTTACCTAGCAATTTCAGATAATAAAAACTTGAAAGTAAAAATATTATTTGAATTTCATAATACACAAATAGCAGGATATATTGGAATTGATAAAATATATACAACAGTTTCTCAATAATTTTATTAGTCCAAAATAAATAAAAATATTTACAAATATATTAATGATTATAAATCTTGTCAGTATAATAAAAATAATAATTAATAATTCTCAGAATTACTTTAATCTTTAGCTATTTTAGAATATAGATAGAAATACATTATTATGAATTTTATAGTTCAACTCCTAATTATTAAGTCTGAATATAATACTATAGTAGTCTTTATAAACAAGCTATTAAAAAAATACACTTTATATCAATTATAATTATAGCAACTATACCTGATATTATAAAAATTTTCTTTGAAAATATCTTTAAATTACATAACTTATCTATAATTATAATATTATATAGAGATACTAAATTTACAAGTCACTTTTGAAAGTCTCTTTTTGAATAATTAGATATAAAACTCACTATGTTAATAGTATTTCACTCTTAGACTAATGGCCAAACTGAAAGATTAAATAAAATCTTAGAAGAGATGTTGAGAATATATACTATCTATTAACAAAATAGATAAAATAAAAACCTAGCTGCAGCAGAATTTATTTATAATAATAGCAAAAATACTTCAACAGATCATACATCTTTTAAGTTAGATTGTGAATAGGCATCTTACATATTAATAGATATTTTATTATTTCAAAATAATATTGCAGTCTCACAAGCTTTCATGAAATATTAGAATATCATAATAAATAACAAAAGATCTATTACTTGAAGTTCAAGAAAGATGGTTAAAATATGCAAATCAATATAGAAGATTTAAAGAATTTAATATTGAAGATAAAGTTTTTCTTTCTACTTGCAATATAAAATCTTCAGTTAACAAATAAAAAATAATCAAGAAACTTATATTAAAGTTTATAGATCCCTTTAAAATTATTATTAAAATATCTTTTATCACTTATAAATTACAACTATCACATAATATAAAATTACATCTAGTATTTTATATCTCATTATTAAAAAAGTATAATTCTGATAATGAATTTAATAGACATCAATCACCATCAACAATCATCATATCAGATAATAAAGAAGAATATAAAGTAGAAAATATTCTTGATAAAAGAATTTATTATTGTAAACTCTAATATCTTGTTAAATAACTTAGTTATTCTCTCTATAATATAACTTGAGAATCTCATAAGAACTTAAAAAATATTATAGAGAAGATTAATACCTTTAAAAAATTATGTACTTAATTATAATGAGAATATTATACTTTAAGTAGAAGAAATATAATAATTTTGATTAGATTATCTCTCTTTAAATCTCTTTTAGTTTAGATCTTTATTTTACACTATCTGTATAACAGATTAGCTTTATATTATATTTTTAAGAAGATTAATTTTACTCTGGATATACAGATAATTATTATATATTTAATATATCTAGATTTAACATATTATTACTCAAATAATTACCATATATATCATAATTATTAATTTAGATTATTAATATTTTTAATTATTTTTATTATTAATATTTCTTTATATTTTTCTTTATTCTTCTTATTTATTATTTATATAATTATTTATAATTATTTATCATATTATTATTTATTGAATTATGATTAGTTACTCTCTGAAGATATAAATTAAGTTAATTAATTCTATTTAATTATATGTATTTTAAATTAGAAATTTATATTAATTTATTCATATTTTATATTCATTTCTTTTCTTATAAATAAGATCTCTCTGTTTTATACTTTTAACTTCAGATCTGAATATTTTTAAATAATAAAAATAATCATAAATTATAAAATTAAAACTATTTATATTATATTTTATCTTATTTATAATTATTAATAAAATAATCTTACAATATATTAGATAGATTTAACATTCAATTGGAGAAGAATGTACTACTTGAAATATTTTTTGATTATTATTAAATCCATTTTGAACTTCTAAATATATAGATAAGTAGCTAATTAGAGAGAAATCAGCTTATTATAAAATAGACTTTTGGAAAAAAATCTTTCTTGAATGATTGGCTGGATTAATTCCTTTTTTATACAGATATTTGTTTATTTTTTTATATATTTTACAAGTTATAGTCTATTATTAACTATTTCTAAAATCATTTTTTCTATCTTAATTTTCTTTTTATTATTAAATTATAATTAGAAAAAATAATATAATGAGCAATTTGAGTTTTAGAAAGTATTTTATCAAGCATTACTCCATTCACAAATTTAATTATCTTGCATATATTTTTGTTTTCTATCAAGTATGATTTAGTATTATTATCATTTCCAATATTTTTACTAGTAATATAAAAAAATTATGAAATTTTTGAACTTTCTACTATTATTTCTCTTAATTTTTTATTTTTTTTTGCTATATTTATATCAAATTATTAATATAAATAACTGAATATCCTTTTTTCTTAAAGCTTATTATTACTATTATAAAAAGTAATTAATTATAGAATTTCTATTTGTCTTGATATTATCTAACTCATTATTATTCTCTTAAAGATTATCTTTAAGATTCTTATTTTCAAAACTAATATTTTTGTATTTTTCACTTGAGTTAAGATTAACAAGATTCTTAAAAAAGAAAATATCTAAAAAAATAATAATATATAAGTATTTTTTGCTCAAATCAAGATTAATTAAATTCTTGGAAGAGAAAAAATCTGAAAAAATAATAATATGAGAGCAAGCTATAGACAAATTAACAGAAGAAAGAAAATTATGAGAAAAATCAAGAACAAGAGAGAATTTCAGATATGCTAGCTAGATTGAGTAAGCTACAAATACTCTTTCTTATTGATATCTTTTAAGTTTTGAAAGTCTTGATATAATGAAAGATGACATTCTTAAAATAATAAAATAAATCTTTCAATAATAAAATAATTATTTTAATTTAATAAAATAATTATTCTTAGCATAATAAAATAATTTTTTCAAAATATATACTTTTCAAAGTATATAATATTATTAAATATTTTAAAAAATATATATTATTACTATATATAATCCAAATTAATATTATAATAATATTAATCTAAATTATAATTAATATAATTAATTCTGACTAATAAAATTACAAATACATGATATAATTATATATAAATTTGATATATCTATGCTAATTTTCTGACTTTATTATAAAAATTAAAAAGTTTAATATATTATGACTTCTTAAAAAAAATTAAAATAAAAAATACTTTTACAGAATTATAGCTTTATTAAAGATCTATCAATTTGTAAGAGAGTTTTTTATTTTAATTATTTATTTAAAAGTTATAAAATTTTTTGTAAGTTAGCTAAAAGTTGATATCTTATGCTATCTCATACTATATGAACAAGATTCTCTAATAGTATAAGACATATTAGCTTAATAAAATTTTGCAAAATTTTGCATTAAATATGGTGAATTAGGTGTCTATATGAAATAATTTTGAAAAAGAAATTGTTTTAAATATATTTTTAATAAGTAATTTTGAAAATATTTTTGTAAAATATATTTTAAGATATAAAGAATATATTTGTAAGTTTAAAAAAATTTTTCTT
>CAJVPS010000927.1:0-18614 GCA_910591765.1 Ambispora leptoticha | reverse complement strand
TATTTCTTATTAAAATTATAAATTTTAATATAGAGAGAAAATTTTAATTTTCACTATATTTTATTAGTAAATTTAGCCTCTGAGTCATTACTTTTGGTTATCACTGTATATATATATATATATATATATATATATATATATATGCATATGTATAGGTATAATATTAGTCTTTTCTGTTATTATTAAAATTGTAATCTTTTAATTATGTATTATAAAATATCAGAAAAATTTATATAAAAGATTCAAGATATAATAAGTAATTAATTTTAAATTCATACAGATTTTATTAAAATTAAAATTATTTTTATAATATATAAATAAAATATAATTTTAAATCTAACTTGAAGAAAAAATTAATATTATTTTTTATTTCTTAATTAAATATTAAATTGAATTATTTTTTGATAAAAAAAAATAATAATTATATAACAAAAATTTAATTCACTATAAAATGTAAATTATATTTTTATCCTGGCTAGATTTATAAATTATTGATAATTTTAAAACACTTGAATTAAATCTACAAATTTATGTCTTATTGATTAATCTAGATCGTGAAAATTTTTACCAGAGGTAGTAGGTTTAACATATCCCATACGAATTACAAAATCTCCAAATTTCTCGTCAGTCAATCGTTCTTTAGCATATCGATGTAGAATTGGTATTAACACTTTAAAAATCTCTTCTTCTTTTAGGTTCTCTTTGTAAAGTTTATTTAATCGTTGCCCGTTGAATCCACCTCCTAAATAAACATTATATGTTTCAGGCTCTGTTCCAACAAATGCTATTTCAGCCACATATGGTCGAGCACATCCGTTCGGACACCCAGTCATGCGTATTGTTATTGCATCATTACGTAGACCCGCCTCTTCAATTATTGTTTCTAGTTTTGAGACAAGCGATGGAAGATATCGTTCTGATTCAGCTAACCCAAGTCCACATGTAGGCAATGATACACAAGCCATCGAATTTAATCTTAATCCGGTATATTGTAAATTATCCAATTTATATTTCTGTAATAATTCTTGTATTTGTAATTTGTCTTGCTCTGCAACGTTGCCGATTATTAAATGTTGATTGGGAGTTAATCGGAAATCACATTTATGCAGATTTGCAATTTCTTTAAGTCCAGTTTTAATTCTTGCCTCAGGGGAATCTTTGACTCGTCCATTCTCGATATACATGCAAAAATGCCAAGTATTATTTACACCTCTCGTCCATCCATATCGATCGGCATTATTTTCAAATTGGAATTCACGCGATTTTTGCAATTTATATCCCAAACGTGATTCAAGCTCATTAATAAACCACTCCACACTACGATCGTCAATTGTGTATTTGAGACGGGCATGTTTACGATTAGTACGATCTCCAAAATCTCTTTGTACAAGCATTATTTTTTCTGCAACATCAATTGCTTGCTCTGGTAAACAGAAACCAATTATATCACCAAGACGTGGATATGTTAAATTGTTTTTATGAGTCATTCCCATTCCACCACCTACTGACACATTATATCCTGCTAATTTATCATTCTCATCAGTGATTGCAATAAATCCTACATCATGCGCAAAGACATCCACATCATTATTTGGGGGAATAGCGATTGCAATCTTAAATTTTCGAGGTAGATAAGTTGGTCCGTATAGTGGTTCAACATCTTGAACAGCTTGTCCTGCTACAAGTTTATCATCAAGCCATATTTCATGATATGCGGAAGTTTTAGGCGATAAATGTGCGCTCAGTTTCTTTGCAAATTCATATACCTCTTCATGAATTTCCGATAAGAATGGGTTTGGGTTACACATTATATTACGATTTACATCACCACATGCAGCAAGTGTATCTAATAAACTTTTATTAATTCCTCTTATTGTTGACTTCAAATTGCGTTTGAGTACTCCATGTAATTGAAATGCTTGGCGAGTTGTCAATTTTATTGTCCCATTTGCCCATTTATCTGCGATCTCATCAATTGCAAGCCATTGCTGAGAAGTAGAAACTCCACCGGGAACGCGTACTCTAGCCATAAACATATAAGCTTTCTCTAATCCTTGAGCCATGCGTTCTTGTCTAAGATCGCGATCATCTTGCTGATAAATTCCATGAAATTTCGTTAATTTTGTATCAGCTTCAGATAATGCACCAGTTGAAGTATCTTCTAATCCTTTTGCAATTGTTCCTCTTAAGTAATTTGATTCGATTTTCGCGTCATCATCCGTCTTTATCACTTTTGGTACTTTTATCTTTTCCCATTCCTCTTCGAGAATCTTTAGCCTTTCTTCAGCCGGATGATCCATTTTTAAAGCTTTCCAAAGCATAGGTTCCCAAAGTTGGAGTTCAGTTTCATATCCATCTGGATCTTGATCATCGCCCAAACCTAAAGGTGTTATTTGTTTTGCACCGAGTAATTTTAGGCGAGCATTTAGATCTTTTCCAGGTTTATTGTAATAAATTTCATCTTCTTTACGTGGCCAATAATGACTATCTCCTAATCCAAATACTGAGAATAAAGTCTCTGATAAGGAAATATCAGTTGCTGACGAGATATATTTCCAAAACTCACGTCCATTATGGGGAAATTCACCTTGCCCTGCCGTGCAACAAACAATTACTAGATTTTGTACTGTGGTAAGATCCTCAAACGGACAATCGTCCATCGCCATACATTTGGCATTATAGCCACGGTCAAGAGCGCCTTTTAGTAATTTACGTGCAACTCCTTCAGCATTACCACCATCAGATCCGAAAAGTATTAAAAGTGGAGGACCTGTTAGCCCACCCAGTAATTTTTCGTAAGCAGATTTAGCACGAGCTTTTTGACGAAAAGCAATTTCCGACTCTAAAGATGATGCAAGAGTTGTTGCAAGTTCTGGATTAGCGCGTACAAGTTGAGTAAGATGATTCTCTCGGTCAAGAAACGCTTGAAGTTCTTGTTTTATTCGTTCCGAGTCCAATGAGAAAGGTTCTTTTCCTTCTTTTTCTAATGCAGGATTCCATCGATATAGTGGCCAATATCCAGAATCAACTGCCTGTTTTGTATTTTTTAAAACCGTGATTGTAGTATCGTTAACTTTTTCATATGGTAAATAAGCCAACACGACTGAAGGTCCTTTAAACTTTTCCGCTTCCAATATTGCATGTAATGCTTGTGTATAAGACGAATAGACAGCAATTGATGCAACATACACGTCGCCATAATTCATAGCATATAGACCAATATCTTTCTTTCGTTTTTCAGGATCATCAACCTTGTATGGATCATACGGTTGAGAGTCGATAATTAAAAGATTAATATCTTTTCCAGAAGATACTACATGATGAACACCAGAAAAACCAATATCATAAGACCATGCGTCTGATCCAATCAGCCATTGTGCAGGCTTGACAAATTGATCTTTATGATCATAAATTTCTTTAAGAAATGGGTGACTTTCCCTCAGTTTTGAATCGGATAGTAGTTCGATTGCTTTTTGGCTATGTATACTTGAGAGATTAGAGTCGTCTTTATGTAAGATCCACTGCGAAAGAGCTGAATGGAGGTCCTCAGGTAGTGTAAGTGATACGTCTTTAACTACTTTTGATACCAGTTCAGAAAATTGTGCTCGATTTTGGAGTTTTGCCAATAATACTCCAAATCCGAATTCCGGAGTTGATTTTATTGACTCAAGATGTCCTACAGTAGATTCTGAAATAGCATTTGCCACATATAATCTATCTGCAAATAATTCTTTAAGCATATTGAAATATGAGGTTTCTAATGTAGGAGGTTCGAGAATCGACTTTGGTTCCACGCCATAAGAAATACCATTCGTATCTTTTGAAGAAGATTGATATTTATCAAAGTTAAAGTCTCTAAGCGGATCATTCAATGACAGATTATCAAAGACCGCATAAATAGCACTATCGAGAGATCTTTCGTCGAGGCTACCAAAAGAACCACCAAAAATACTTGGAATTTCTCCCGACCAGGAATCGCTATTCTGAAATGCTGCCGTCACATCCAGATACACTGGTGTCCATTGTATTGTGCGTTTGCTGATTTGTTCTAATACAGCAACTTTTCTAACTGATTTTGGAATAACATTTAAGAAATATTGATCTGACCATGGACGATATAACCGTATCTTTATTATAGCGACCTTGAGATTAGAATGGAATTGAATCCCTTGTTGAATTGCTTGTTGAAAAGCTACGGGCCCAGATCCTAGTGTAATTAGAAGGGAATCGGCCTCTTGATCTCCAGAAAATTCAATAGCATGATAAGAACGTGCTGAATTTCTTTCAAAAAGCTTAAATACTTGATCTGCAATTTTAAAGTAATCAAAATTTTCGTTTTCATTGTTGTTATCATTGTTACTGTTGTTATTATTCAAAGTCAATTCATCAACGGATCGAAAATAAATTTCTTTCGGGTTATCTTTTTGGTCAGAAATAGCCTTTCTAGATTCACGATATTTCACAACATCTGTTTCATGAATAATCAATTTAATAATATCGTGACCAAAATATGTGAGTCTTTCATGTTTATCATGTTTATCAGGATCAGACGATCTTCTAGATGAAATAGAAGAGATCGACGAGGCTGAAGACACCAATAATCGTGACAAATGCTTGTCAAAAAAATGCAATACAGGTACACCAGTCTTTATGGCCAGAGCATGAGCAATCAATGCAACATCCATCGTTTCCTGCCCACCGTTAGATTTTAATAACGCGAATCCAGTTTGCCGAACCGCCATCACATCCGAATAATCAGCTAGATTATTCGTCGGATTCAAATCAACCGCTACGTGAATCACTAACCCCGATTTTTCATTGGCAATTTTATAAAGATGTGGTATGGCGGGTATCAACGTTTTTGCGGTGGTAAGCACCGAAACCAAGGCACCACTAGCGTTCTCTGCATGTATCTTTGAAAAAGGGTCACTGTTTGCTAACAATACGTGTACTTTAGGAATTTCGCCAAAAATATTTTTAGCTTTTTCTTGTTCACGTCGTGCTATTTCGGTGGTAAAGTTTGTGTGGTATTTTCCAAGTACTGGTGGTGCAGGTTCAATTGTGTATATTACATTGCTACAAGCATATGCGATGTCTGCTGTTGCTACTTGTGGTTCGGCCATTTTTATTGTTTTTCATAAATTTTACCAGTATCTTTAAATACGAAAATTGAGATTTTCGATGATCTCTTGCTGAGTCATTAATCGTCAACTAGAACGTGTGAATTTAGTTGGATAAATGCGTTCGTTTTTTATGACTGATTTAATTTCATTTTGATTTAGTTATTGTACTACCCGCTATTGATGCGTTCACCATTTTTTATTGATTTTATTAATTCAGAATTCCATTCTACGAGATAAACTTCTAACTTATCCTCTTATACCATTCATCTTTAATCCTCGGATATAGAATATTAGCTTAATGATGATGATGTTATGAAAAACTTATCACGTCTGCTGAATACAAGTCAAGCGAGCATCGTAAGTAGTGGATAAATAAAATACACAAAAATCATGGATTGAATTTGCTAACCAAAACTGACAATTATTATTGATATATTAAATAACACGTAATAAATCAACTGTTTGCTTATCGATTATAATTGATCATAAAAATGAGACTTTTAAGTTCGTCTACTTTTTACAATCAAAACGGGACAGTGTGCATGTTGCTGGCAATAATCCGAAAATGATCCCACAAATAACCTATATATGAAAATATGACGGCAGTGATAAAAATCAGACTAAAACGAAATTGTTAAAAAATTGGGGATCATAAAACAATAGAATGAAGAAAAACCTCTTCCAAGTAGATAAATCCCGGCTTCCCATTATTAGTACATCCGCTTTCATTTGTTCAGTGTAATCCACTATAACATTAGACGTATCAATTTTGGATTTTACTATTTCTAAAGTTACAGAGATCTGTATCAATTGGAGCAAATAACTATTCAATAAAATCTAGAATATATAATATGGTAGATAATTTTTTTGCAAAATTACATTAGACAACTGTAGCTTATTGACGTATTCTTGAAGCGAATCGCGTGTTTTCTGTTCAATCTACAAAAGGTCAAATTAAATAGCAAAATTGTAAACTAACGAAATTAACGGACTAGATAAATAAAATTTATGGGTAAGAAATTCGTAATAAATTCGTAGTACTTCTTTTTCCCAGTTCATGATATATTCAGCAGCGTAATTGATATTCATTCCTATTAGAAAAAAACTAATTGGTCTAATTTCTCGAACCTGTTCGCATTAATCACAATACAAAGTGTCCGCACCCAGTTCAGTTGCTTCAAAATCAGAGGTCAAAGGCAGAGCTGAAACCAAATAAACGTCATCTTTCTCTGGCTTAAGAAAGTTTTCGATTATCCATTCAACTGTATAATTTGCTTCCTCTGAAGCGGGATCCAAAGCAAGCACTACTTTGCGTCGAGACATTGCGTAACAGTATTTACAGTCGGATCAAAATCTATCTGATCAATTGTCACATGACTAATAGAAGGCAATTTTTCTTTATGAAAGGAAGCACATTGTTTCTCAAGTCTTTTAGAATCTGTTTCACTTCATGCAAGAATTACACAAGAATTACACGTTATATACTCCTATTAAACCGGATAAACTTTGGGCTGAACTTCTTCGTCCAGTTTAACGGGAAAGCCTGTTTAACGGAAATTTGGTTAAACAATTATTTTTATTTGCCCACTAACGAGTGTTAGCCAGTATTTTTGATGTTATGTATTTTGATGCTAACTAAATTTGAAATGATTCCGTAAGTTCGTGTCGTCGCTGCATGAGCTGGTTGTAATAATATCTTACATATAATTTTGTTTATTATTAATCACACCCCAATTTGGTTTGAACAATTAAGTCCTTCTATTAAATCACCATATTATGCAGAGAAAAAGCCTAAAAGAAAAAAATGCACATAAAAAGACATTGATACACATTCAAATGACCTCTCTATTTTATCGAAATTTATTAAAGAAGCTTAACGGGCTTTTTTCATTTGGAATTGTTCCATCATCATCATAATCATTACCACGATCATAACCTCAATAAACTTCTGTTTATATCTACCAAATAATCTTGCATAAATAAATGACAAATGCATTAAGATTTCCCAAGCAGGTGAGTACAGATTGTTGTGTCGAAACTTGTAACATTACTTGACGAACGACCGAACCTTGCGTACCAAATGAGCGCAAATGACCGCACTTATAGCTATATTTTAGGTAAGAAGCAAGATTTCGTCAGCGAGAATAATATCAATTCGTATAAATGACGGAAATAAAGTAGTGATACCTTCCGTACGCGAAATTTCAGAATAATTAAATAGCATCATCGAGCTGGTGATACTTACAGCTTTGTGTGTGCGTGTGTGTGAAATATACTTCAAAACTTTATTTCGAAACTAATATAAATAAACCCACCAGATTTTTTCGAATTGCGCGATAACCACGAGTCATCAACAATATATTATAATTTTTAATCTCTCATCCACGCACACATACACATATATATAGACAAATAATCGCATAAAATAAATAATGCATCAAAATAACAATATGGTTCTCTTGACCGATATAGTAAAAACATTTGCCACAAGTTTTCAAGATAATACAACATCATCTGGCGATTTTGAATTATCAAAAATTACTCCTGGTAAAGCAGCAAATAATCATTTAGAATTACCTAAATTTGGACCAATACACCAACCCGAAACGAACGTTTCTGAGATTTCCGAAACATTAGACTTTCTCTCTACAGCCGCGCAATATTTTTCCCAATCCGCCATCTTTGAAGTTAATAATCATCCTAATAGCAACCATAAAAATAGAAAAAATCGAAGAAGTTTCTTTACTCAAGTAAATGAATGTGATGATATGTTTCTCCTAAATGAAATAATGCCATCACGATCACATTCACGTGCTTCTTCGAATGTGAGTGAGTTTGAATATGATTTTAGTTCCTCGAAGACGTTCTGAATTCCTTTGGGCAATTCAACTTCTTGCGGGATCAAAGTTATGCGAGGATAATAGTTTTTAAAGTTAATATTTTAATTAAAGTTACTAAAATCTGTAAATAGTAAAAATTAATTAATGTAATATAATTAATATAATTTTAGATTATCTATGACCAATAATAAGTAATAAATAATATAATTGATCTTTCTTTTTTCTGAGAAATAAATATGAACACGAAAACTATAGGGGTATTGGGGGGAGGTCAGTTAGGTCGAATGCTTGTTGAGGCTGCTTCCCGCTTAAACATCGGGGTTGTTATTCTTGATATCCCGGAAGACGCGCCTGCAAAACAAATACAGGCTAATTATCCTCACATTTCGGGTGACTTTAAAGATCCCGAAAAAATAAAGGAACTTGCCAAATCCGTTGATATATTAACCATAGAGATTGAACATGTCAATGCAAATGCCTTAGAAGAAATAAAAAAGGAAACGAACATTGCCATTCATCCCTCACCTACATCCATTAGTCTAATTCAAGACAAATACGCACAAAAAATACACTTATCAAAACATAATGTTCCTGTCGTTGATTTTATTGAGGTACCAACACAGAATCATATTTACCCTGCGGCGCAAAAATTTGGTTATCCATTGATGTTGAAATCAAAAACAATGGCTTATGATGGTCGCGGGAATTATGTTGTTAAATCCGAGAATGATATTGATCAAGCGATAAGCTTCCTCGGAAACTTCAAGACACCATTGTATGCGGAAAGATGGGCTCCATTCAAGAAAGAATTAGCCGTGATCGTGGTTAAAAGTATAAATGAACAACTGGAAAGTTACCCAATTGTTGAGACAGTTCATAAAAATAATATTTGTCATCTGGTGATTGCACCTGCTCAAGTTAATGGTGCTGTATTAGATGAGGCAAAGAAAGTGGCGGAGAGTGCAATAAAAACTTTATCAGGAGCCGGAGTTTATTGCGTGGAAATGTTTTTGATGGATGAAGGTTATAAGATTTTCATTGATTATTAAAATTTGAAATTTTTATTGTAATATTAATTAATTTCTTCAATCAGGGAAAATATTTGTAAATGAAATTGCGCCTAGACCTCACAATTCAGGACATTATACAATAGAGGCATGTGAAACCTCACAATATGAAAATCATCTTCGTGCGATTCTGAACTTACCTTTGGGAAGTACAGCTCTCAAAGTACCTGTATCAGCGATGGTCAATATTCTTGGTCTCTCGTCCAATCTAGAGGAAACTTTACGACCAGCTGCACTCGCTCTCACAATCCCAGGGGCAACTGTTCATCTTTACGGGAAAAAAGAATGTAGAAAAGGTAGAAAGATGGGACATATTACTATAGTGGCAAATTGCATTCCTGAACTTTATAAACGTTTAACACCAATAATACGAGCTATTGATGAAAATGACGCACCACCTTCTAGCATACAGCCTCTTGTCGGGATAATAATGGGCTCTGACTCTGATTTACCGGTTATGAAGGACTGTGCCGTAATTTTGAAACTATTTCAAGTACCTTTCGAAATTTCAATTGTATCAGCTCATCGAACGCCTGATCGTATGAAAGAATACGCAGAAAACGCACATAAAAAAGGAATAAAAGTAATTGTAGCTGGTGCTGGTGGTGCAGCTCATTTACCAGGCATGGTTGCCGCTTATACGCCATTACCCGTAATCGGGGTCCCCGTAAAAGGAAAAGTTTTGGATGGTATCGATTCAGTACACAGTATTCTTCAAATGCCAGTAAGTGAATTTTCGCATATAAATTTAAGAACATATTTATATAACACAATAAATAAATAAATAAATCATTTTGACTAGGGTGGTATACCTGTTGCAACTGTTGCGATCAATAACTCGAAAAATGCTGGATTGCTGGCGGTTCGGCAACTTGGTGCTTTCATTCCTGAATTTGCTGAAAAAATGACGGTATTTTTAAAAAATCAGGGCGATGAAGTGAAAGCCAAGGATAAGCGATTACAGGAAGTAGGTTGGGAAAATTATTAAGTCGGTTAATATCTGAAATTCAATAATTAATTCGATAGGGATCTCATCGTCTATATCTAACTGAATTGGGATAATTAATACCAGCAGAGTGACTGATTTAATGAGCGTAATTCAAGATTTTGATTATGTTATTTTATATTTAGTATTTGTATAAACAGTATACTATATAATAATAAATCAATTTCTTTAAATTATTTTTAAATTGCGCAATTTGAAAAATTATACGTATTTCTATCTATCTTTTCATAGCAATTTAATCATACCAATCCAAGAACAATAATATAAAACTAGCCAATATTAAAAAAATTAAGATCCCTTTTCGCGCGTCTTGCGCTCGTTGCCGTGCTTTAACAAGCATTAAATTGCCTTCTTGAACTCTATCAGTAGTGGCAATCGCCTCTGCATACAAACGATCAGTTTGTTGTGTTTGTACCGCAAGATGACTTGATAAGACAGATTGCAAATTAGAAATTTCGAGTAAGGCTTTTTCGGCTTGGCTAATTGAAAATAATTTGTAATTAACAAATCATTAAAGAACGTGAGAAATGAATATATATTTGCTGTACGTACTTGACTTGATCAAGTGTCGATTCTAATTCTTTCATCATCGACTCGTTTTCCATTTCTAACATCATTTTCTGTTCAGCTGACAAATATCGTTCGATATCATCATCTTCCGAGGTGATTACATTAGTATCAACATTGTTTTCTTTATTTTTGGAAGAAGAATCTTTTTCATCTGATGAATCTCGTAACACTAATGGAGGAGTCATTGGTTTGTTTGTTGTTGGTTTAAGTAACGATCTGGTATAATAAAAATAAATTAGTTTTAGCATCATCAGGAAATTGCAGAATTCCTGTATTTCGTCGTACCTTTCTCTCTTCTCAATCTCTCTACGAATTCTAGATTCCTGTAATTCTTTCTGTATTTTTGAGACTTGCATTAATCGCATATTTAACAACCATGTCACGCTACTCCTATGTGCCGCGATAATGTCGTGCTCGTTAGGTGTACGAAGGGTAGGCAATATCTTCAATAGGGGATTATTCATGATTGAATTTTGTCGTGCTAATTAATAATTACTTGATTAATATTATAGCTCTATCTCAAATTATTATTAAACTTAAAGAACCAGTGTTTACACCCACACCTTCTTCTGCTTCCTCTAATTTTTTGATTCTATCCATGCATCTCTGCATAATGACTTTTGCATGCAAATCAATATCATCTCGTTCTTTATCTGTGAGTGTTTGAATAGACGCGCTTATCTTCGGCGAAAACCCCTTCTCTTCGATGTCAGAAAAAGAAGTCGCATTGTAGCCCATCATTTTTCTAGGAGAACCTACTCCTACAGAGCTATGCGATAAATTCAGATACACTTTGCGAATTGAAAGTAGAAAAGCCTTCAGGTTGTTTATGTGTGAAGCCTTGAGAAGGACGATGATGTGGATAATAAGTCGATAACACCGTATTCTCATTCATTCAAAAGGCATCTACTAACTTACTAGTATACACAATTATTTTGAATTAATAATTAAATTAATTTCGTTGGTCAAATTACTTACTATTTCGTAAGCTTCTTTTAAAAATGAGTCATTGACATTGTGGAAATTCTTTTTTGTAGGCGGTAAAATATCGGTGCGTTTCGGTTTTTCTGTTGTTGACACGTCAAGATTGGTAACGATTCGTCGAAATTCTACTGTTAAATCTGCCATTTTGTGCCAAAGTCGATACAGATAAGTCGTCAAATATTTTTTAATGGATATAATATTGGTAGTGATCATCAGGTCACTTGAGCAATAGATTAGTTATGAAAAATATAAATTATATAAAAATAAAAAATTAATAGACTATACTTAAATTATTTATTAAAGAATATTAATATATATAAAAAAGTTTCATAAAAATGCTATATAAAAAATAATATTTATTAAATTTTAAGAATAATATATAGTGATAATCTAAAATAATGTGATACTTAAATTTTTTACTAATTATAATTAGTAAATGCATGTTTTTTCTCATATATAAAAATTTTTAATTTTACTAACGAATATTTTTTATTTTTAGCTCAGAAAATAGCTAGTTTAATATATTTTTTCAGATTTTTCAGATTTTTCAGATTTTTTATTAGTAACTTATTCTAATTATATATGAAGTTAATTAATTTTTACTAATTATTAATTAATAAAAATTAATTAATTTCATATATAATTAGAAAAAAAATATATTAAACTAGAAAACTTTAGCTATTTTTTGAGTTAAAAATAAAAAATATTTGTTAAAAAAATTAAAACTTTTATATAAAAAAAATATATATTTTATTAATTATAATTAGTAAAAAATTTAAATATTATATTACTTTTGATTATTATAATATAAATGATTTTTTAAAAAATTTTTTATAATAGATTCAAAAAAAAATAAATTTTTAAAATTTTTTAAGTTTATAAGAAGAAATATTATTATTTTTATTTATTAATTTTTATTATAGCTAAATTTAATTAATTAATATAATTAATATAAATTATATCTTTAATATTTAATAATAAATAATTTAAAATTTGATTTTTATTTTTAAAAAAATAAAAAAATTTATTTTATTTTATTTATTAATTTTTATTATAGTTAAATTTAATTAATTAATATAATTAATATAAAATTTTATTTTTAATAATTAATAACAAATAATTTAGAATTTGATTTTTTTATTTTTAAAAAAATTAAAAAATTAAAAAATAAAAAAAAATTTAATTTAATTTATATTTAAATTAAAAAAAAATATATTTATCACTGTAAATGACAAAATCAAATTATATAATTTTCTAATTAATCATAATAATTATCACTAGAAATAATATAGCAAGTATATAATACTTATTTATTACCTATTGCAATATATTATAACTCCAAAGTTTTATAAATTATAACTAGTTATAACTAAATAATACTTATTTATCATCATGTTATAATAATTAAGAAATCATCTTTAGTTATCACATAATAATATAATTATTGATACAATTATATTTTATATAACCTATTAATTAAAAAAATCTTGCTTTTTTATTATTACTTTTTTTTATAAATGAACCTATCCTTCTTTATAAGAATACTAATTAAAATAGTAATAACGAATAATATACAATCCAGCAAGAAAATAATGAAAAATATAGTCTAATAATAAAATGAAATACAAATTAATAATAATAAAATAATATAGTCTAGTAATAATAATAAAATATATTTTACTAATAATAGTAATGAAATAATATAATTTAATAATAATAATAATAAAATATAAATCACTAACAATAATAGTAACAAAATAATATTATCTAATAATAATAATAAAATATAGTTCATTAATAATAATAGTAATAAAATAATATTTTCTAGTAATATTAATAAAATACAGCTTATTAATAATACTAATAATAAGGAGAAAGATCTAGTTATTATAGTTACAAGATATTATATTACTCTTAATTTTCTCTATCAATATTTTTATAGAATACTAATTCAAATTCATTCTTTTACTAGTTTTTTTTCCTATTATCACTACTAGTAGTATCATTTTTTTCTGAATAAGTCTTTTAAATATAGAATGATATTATAAATATTTTAATAATTATACTTTACAAGAAAATTTTATTATTATTAAGATTAGAAATAAATAAGATCCATCTTTAAAAAGAACTTACTAATAATATACTTTTACATATAATTGTTAAGATACTTATAATTTTAAGAAGACTATAATTCTAAAAAATTAATAAAATAATAGATCAAAGTAATCTAATTATACTTGATATATTAAATATAACTTTCTCAAAGAAAGTTATAATTATTAATATAATATTATTAAAGTTTAATTATAATTATCTACTTGTTCTTATAATTAATTTATATACTATAAAAAATTAAATTTTATTTGAGACTATTTTATAAAAAATTTACTTTTATATAGTTAAAGATAATCTTGATATAATAATTTAGCATTAACTTTTCTCTATCAAGTTTTCTGATATTATAATATTTTTACATGATCTATAAAATTAAATACAGAAATATAAGATAGAAAAACAAAAAAAAATAATATAGCAAGACTTCTAAAATATTTACTTATCAAAAAGATTAAGAAATCAGGTTAGAAGATATTTTAAAAACTTAATTATAAAATAAATAGTCTGAATAAGTTATTTTAAATATCATTAGATCAAGTTCAATGATGAATTACCTATTATAATATTATATTAAATAATAATATATATAAAATAAATTAATATAATATATCAATTTCTTTATTTATAATTATTAATAATTATTTTTACATCTATTTTATTATTTAAGCTCTAGTTAATAATAAAATAAAAGAGATATATAAGTGATTTCTTATATTTTACAAATTATAAACTATACTTTACAAGTTTTTATTATTGATACTGATTCTAATATAAATATTATTATAAATAATTAATATAGTGATATATATTTACTTCATTATATCTATCATATTTTATAAAATCTTCTACATAATCTTAAAGCTTCTCTTAATAATATCTTTATTAACTTTTTGAGAGATTTTTATATGTATCAGAATATTCTTTCTTCTATTAATTTTAATTCTTAATGATATAATATTATTAAAATATATCTTAGAGTAGCTAATTATCTTAACTTAAAGCTCTATTCTAGTAAAGAAAAATAAACTAAGATAAAGATAGTATAATAAGTATATGATTCTTATTTATTACTTATTATAATATATTATAGCTCTAAAATTTTATAAGTCATAACTAGTTATAACTAAATAATACTTATTTATTATCATATTATAATAATTAAGAAGTCATCTTTAGACTAAGATATATATAATAAAATTTTTTACTATTAATATCTTATTAATATTATAGATTGAAAATAAAAACTCAGTAATAAAGAAGAATCTCTAAGATTATCCTAATCTTTATGAACTTGTAGCTATTTTGAATTAGTGACTGTATGATAAAGTATAATATATTAATTATAATAAAAGATATTATATTAATATAAGTATATAATTAACTAATATTTTCTTTATGTATTTTTCTGAAATTAATCATATTTTTAAGAAGTATTTTATTAAAGAAATACTTTCTTAATAAAGATATAAAATTATATAATTATTCTATTATTATATAATAATAGAAAATGATTATTTGATTAATAATAAATCTACTGAAGAAGAATATGACTTACAGTAAATTTACCTGACTTCTCTTTTGAAGAATCTTTTTTTAAGTAATATTATCAAGATATATAAAATTTAACAATATTATTATATTTATAATAATTTCATTATTATTCTTGCTAATTATTCATATTTATATATATATATATTACTAATTAATTGCAACTTAATTTGCTAGCATTTTTGATATATATTAAGTATTGATAATAAAATATTCTTCCATATAACTTTAATTCCTAGATACTAATATAAAAGTAAAAAAATACAAGAATCAGAATTAAATAAGTAATCTTTCATAACAAATACTGATTTAATATAATTATATAATGATTACTTATCTTATTTCAGACTTTTTCTCATACATAATATTACTATAATTCACAGAAAAGATACCTTCTATTTAGAAATTCACCATGCAATTTAGAAATAGCATAATTATAATAAAATCTTCAATTTTTTACTTGGAAGATAATTCAGTATACTGTTAAGATAGATAATAAATTTCTTTATTATTTTAAAAGAAGTCTTAATAATTAATTTTTCAAAAAATAAAAAATTATTAATAATAATAATAATGATGATGATAATAACATTAATAAGAAAAATTTTGATCTAATTAAAGTTAAAAATTTAATTAAAAAATGATAGGAAGGATAATCTCTTATTAAGTAATTTAAGAGTAATGATAAAATATTAATTAAAAGCAAAAAATCTAGTGATTAAAATAAATATAATAAATATAGAGATATTGATCATTATGCTTTGACTTGTAAGAAATAGTAGAAAATAAGAAAAAATATGAAATAGAAGAGAAATATAAAATTATAACTATTATTATAAACTTTATAAAATAATTTAATATAAAACTTTTAGTAAAATACATAACTTTTTCAATAGTAATTCAACTATTTATTTTTCTTTTTTATTCACATTATTTACTTTATTTACTCTAAGCTTGTTTATTAGTAATTATAATAATAATAATAAATATAATAAGTAAAATTATGATTTTCAATTAGAAATTTATCTATTTACTTATTTTATTTCTATCTACTTATTATTTTATTTATCTGTTATCTAATTATTCAACTAATAATAATTAAATTATGATAAATAAAATTATAATTTTTAATTAGAAATTTAGTTATTTACTTACTTTATTCCTATTTACTCACTATTTTATTTATCTGTTATCTAATTAATCAATTAATAATAATTAAATTATAATAAGTAAAGTTATGATTTTTTATAATTCAACTATTAATCTGTCATCCTATTTATTGATAACTAATAGTAACTAATAAAAATCAGATTATGATAAGTAGAATTATAATTTTTTTGATAGTAATTTAGCTATTTACTTATCTGAATATATTATTTTTATCCTATTTACTCATTATTCTATTAATAATTAATAAATAACTTATAATAAGTAAAATTATAATTTTTGATAGAAAAAGATAAGAATCAACTATTTACTTATTTATTATTCTATTTATTTTTTATTATTATCTTAATAGTAATAAAATTATATGAATAAAAGATTTTTTAATAATAATGTAACTATTTTTTACTTACTTATCACTCTATTTATTTAGCTCAAGAAATAATAATAATAGAAAAAACATAAAAAAAAATATATGACTTAAGCAATAATCTTAAAATAAAAATTACTATTACTAGACTTTTTATTACATCACATAATTAGTTATCATATTATATATTTTTAGATTTTATGTAATCTGGTACTATCACTGATAATAATAAGTAGATTCATTTTAAATTAAATTATTATTATAAATATATAATAAAATAATAAGTTTTAAATAAGAAAATTTATAATAAAAAAAAAATTTAAATATTAATATTTTTTAAACTATCAAATAAATAAATTTATTTACTTAAATTTTTTAAATAATTTACTAAAAATATATAACTTATTTTATAATTAATTCTATAATTTTATTATAAAATTTATATTTTAAAAAAAAAATTTCTTTATTATTAATTAAAAATAAAATTTTATTAAAAACTATTATAATATAAATTATTTTTATAATAAATTTTATATTATATTAAGATTAAGAAAAAAATAAGTTAAATTTTAAAAATTTAATAATAAATATTTTTTAAAATAAAAATTTTTATTATTATATATTTTATTTTATAAATAATTTTTTTAATAATAATTATAATAATTACAAAAATAAAAAAATTATTATATAATAAAATAAAAAAAATATTTTTATAAAGTTAAAGTTATAATTAGAAAGAATTAAATATAAATAATATAAATATTAATATATTTATTATAATTAGAAAGCTAATTTAATTTTATATAAGTTTATTAAAAATTATAATAAAAATTATTTATAATAGTTAATATAAATATTTGAAATTTATTATGATAGATAAAATATTTTATTTTTATTATTAATATATGTAAAAATTTTATATATTTTTAAATATAATTATTAATTATTTATAAAAATTTAATAATTAATTTTTTTTCTTCTATTTAATTATTATTGAAATATAATTCTTTATACTTCTTGTTAATTAAAAAAAGAGATTTTTACTCAAACTTTCCTATTTTATTTATAAAATTCTATTATTAAAAGTTTTTTTAATTAATTATAAATTTACTTTTTTTATATTTTTTAAGTATAATTTACAAATTCTTGATGAGATTAATATTTGATAAGTAAGAAATTAATCAAGAATTTAAATATTATAATAATAAAAAAAATTAATTATTTTATCTATATTATAAATTAAAAAGTTATTTTATTGAAAATATAATCTATAATTTGTTATAGAAATATAAAAAAAAGATATATTTCAAGAATTTCTTGAAATTTTTAGTATTAAAGTTTTTAATAAACAAGATAAATATAATTAATTTTTATATATTATAATTAATTAGTTATTTAAGTAATACAATAAAGTAATATAGTAATATGATATAATTATAATATATAATACAGTTATTAATTATTTTTAAATCAGAAATATAAGAAATTAATATTAATTAATTTAATTTCTTTTTAATTCTATTTTTAATTTATTTTATTACTTATATTTAATTTTATTTATTTATTTAGTTTATCAGTAAATTTGATAGATATCAGATTAGTGATAATTAGTAAATATGCTAATTGTCACTGATTTTTTGATTATATCAATCCAAAATCTGCGTAAAACTCTAAAAATAGAAATTTTGGAGAAGTGTAATCTGAAGAAACTATAATAATTAGCATAATTACAGATCATTATAGTTCTTTAGACAGAAATTAAATAGATAAATGATAAAAGATCAATTATATGTATTATTATTTATTTTTTTTCTTTAAAGTTTACTA